>JAKCPI010019018.1:0-10400 GCA_023213315.1 Euborellia annulipes | reverse complement strand
TATATATGGGTAATTCCGCACCAAAACAACATGGCACTACATGGACCCATTTCAGATTCAAAAATGCCATCCAAATGCTGATTCCTCATGGCAAACTGATGATAAGTTGATAGAAAGAAAAAAATTTTTGTGCACATTGTGGCCGTAAAAGTCAAAATTAAAATTTCACTCATTTTCAAAGTTCCAGAGTACAATTTTGGAAATTTGTTTACAGTTTGAATAGTTTAATGAAAAAAATTGGTTTCGAGCACTATTCCTAAGGAAAATTGTCCGTAGAATCCAAAAATCACCGAAAAACCCGAAAATTTTCACCTCTAATAAGAGAAATTTACGAATTTGTGATTTTTAAGGTGTTTTTTTCATTAAATTATTCCCGAAAAACATATATTTTTAAAATTACTTTTCCGTGCTTAAGTTACTCTAAAACATGTGTACTTTGATGGGGTTTAAATATTTTTTTGGGGAAAGCATGTTTAGTAGGTCAAAATTGAGAAAATTCAAAAAACATGTTTTTTGTGATTTTGACTTCTGCATTCTTTAATAATTTTTATATGTTGCCTATAAGTGTACGACTTTTTGAGTAATACCATTTTATTCTCCATTAAATTGATGCAATCCGAGACATAGGAGCTAGGTAAAGCATTCACCGTACCTGGGACACGCAATTTTCATGAATTTGTTCCAAAAAATAGTCACATCATTCAATGCAAAAAAGTGAGCACCGATACGAATTATTGTTTGGCATACGATCTTATCAATAAAAAAAAACTTAAAATTTATGCTGGTCTTTCATTTTAAAACTTGTTTGAACTATTTCCCAAAACTATAATTGTTTCTTTTTACGAAAATGAAAAACTAAAACATTTTGAGATGACTTTAAGTGAATTTGAACTATTAAAGAGTTGTAACATTGTCCCAGATCATTGGATTGGTACGTTTTTTTTCTTAATTATACAGAATTTAATGGAGAATAAAATGGTATTACTCAAAAAGTCGTACACTTATAGGCAACATATAAAAATTAATAAAGAATGCAGAAGTCAAAATCACAAAAAAACATGTTTTTTGAATTTTCTCAATTTTGACCTACTAAACATGCTTTCCCCAAAAAAATATTTAAACCCCATCAAAGTACACATGTTTTAGAGTAACTTAAGCATGGAAAAGTAATTTTAAAAATATATGTTTTTCGGGAATAATTTAATGAAAAAAACACCTTAAAAATCACAGATTCGTAAATTTCTCTTATTAGATGTGAAAATTTTCGGGTTTTTCGGTGATTTTTGGATTCTACGGACAATTTTCCTTAGGAATAGTGCTCGAAACCAATTTTTTTCATTAAACTATTCAAACTGTAAACAAATTTCCAAAATTGTACTCTGGAACTTTGAAAATGAGTGAAATTTTAATTTTGACTTTTACGGCCACAATGTGCACAAAAATTTTTTTCTTTCTATCAACTTATCATCAGTTTGCCATGAGGAATCAGCATTTGGATGGCATTTTTGAATCTGAAATGGGTCCATGTAGTGCCATGTTGTCTTGGTGCGGAATTACCCATTATATATATGCGAAGATAAGTTTTCTCGGGTTGTGTCGCGTGTGATGTTGAGATTTACTCGACGTTTCGGCTCTCCTTTTGGAGCCATTTTCAAGAGTATGGAATTAGGGGGAATTGTTGGGGTGGTTTGTTTACGGGGTCGCAGTCTTGCTGGTCCCCAGGTCAATTTGGATGCCTCAGAGGCTTGGTTTGGTCTCTGAGAGCAGGAGGAAGGTTGAGTGTGTGTAATTGCGTTTGTGTTCGGTTTGGGTTGACTACGGGGCCTCAGTCTGCCTCCCCAAGTCGATGTGTTATTGGTTTGGTTAGTGGATGTGTTAGGAGATTGGGTTTGTTTCTGAGATTTGGATTGGGTGTGTGTATGTGTGATCGTGTCTGTGTTTGATTTAGGTTGACTTTGGGGCCTCAATCTGCCTACTCCCCAGTCGATGTATTGCCGGATGTTTCCGAGGCTTGTGTTTGTCTTTGAGATGTGTTGGGTTGTGTGGTGGCGGTTTGCGTGTTGATGGTCGAAGTGATTTGTGTTTTGGTTTGTCTTACTGCTGTGGCGCTCGAGGTCTTGAATGCTCGCTGGCTAGCTGACGACGGCAATACATCGACTGGGGAGTAGGCAGATTGAGGCCCCAAAGTCAACCTAAATCAAACACAGACACGATCACATACACACACCCAATCCAAATCTCAGAAACAAACCCAATCTCCTAACACATCCACTAACCAAACCAATAACACATCGACTTGGGGAGGCAGACTGAGGCCCCGTAGTCAACCCAAACCGAACACAAACGCAATTACACACACTCAACCTTCCTCCTGCTCTCTTTTCTCAGAGCTCGGTAGCTGGCGCTTGACACACCAATGGGTAACAGGGTCCAATTATAAGATTCCTTTACAAATTTTAGGAAATTTATTGATCTTTAGAATAGGACTCCTCAAAATGGCCGCTATTAAAACTCCATGGGTCGATTCAGACTTGGGAAGTCCATTGAAAGGCTTATTAAAAATTGCCAGAAGGTCCAAATTCGGGCTATCAATTTCACCATACTCTTTTAGTCTATTCATATCTGTAATAGGAGAAATAAATTCACAAGGTTTTCTGTTTCAATAATATATTAATTTGATATTAACACTTTATACGTATTTCGACACCATATGTGTGTAATTCGCTTCTGAAGATGACACATATGGTGTCGAAATACGTATAAAGTGTTAATATCAAATTAATATATTATTGAAACAGAAAACCTTGTGAATTTATTTCTCCTATTAAAACATAATGTTTCAACTAGAGCCAACTGTTACCAGTTTAAAATTAATTCATGTAATAATTTTTAAAATTTTCAAGAATATGAATTTTAATTGAAAATCTATAAATCTAATGTAACCCTAATACCTGATGATGGTTAAATAAATTTAGACCGAAACGTCTGGAGTTTCATTGATGCAGCCACCTCGACACTTGAGAAAATTGGGTTTAGTAAAAGAAGGCATTGCCAAAAAGAAGCGTCGAATAGGTCTCTAGCCGAAATGTTGGTATACAAAATTTGCAAAATTGTTGGAATCGTTATTTTAAATATTAAAATTTCAGACTCCCTTGAACTTTTAAAAAATTATTGAAAATGATCGAGGGATCCCCACGCCTCAGCTAGTTTGCATAGTGAACCTTTAGGGACACAGAGGGATCCACACGCCCGCACCAGGGACACACACAGTAGTTTGAAAGTGACCAGAAGAAAAATGTGTGTCCCTGGTGAGGACGTGTGGATCCCAGTGTCCCTAAAGGTTAACTATACAGACTGCCTGCGGGTGTGTGGATCCCTCGATCATTTTCATTCATTTTTACTCCAGATCTACAAAACGTAATACAAAAATAAAAAAATATTATCAGAAAACATATTATAACAATAACGAATATAAAAATAAATATTTTTCAATAACATGGTTCAAAATATATTAATATGCCCTATAAAAGTTATACATTACAAACAATGGAATGTCGGATGTCATGAAAAAATGGAATATGGCTCTGAGTTAAATATTACTTACAAGTTAGAGTGACAATCTCAATAAAGAAAAATTTTTTAGCAAAATAATCTACAAAGCATGTACTTAAAAAATGTATGAAAGCATGTATGAAAAAAAAATGTATATAAATAATAGGTTTATGCGATCTATGACAGCAGGTAGCAGTCAGGAAGTAGTAGGCCTATTCTTTATATCAATTAACCATATAATAATTTAATAGGAGAATTAAATTCACAAGGTTTTCTGTTTCAATAATATATTAATTTGATATTAACACTTTATACTTTATAAGTAAAAATTATTTTCTAATTTTCGAGTTAGTCTCAACTTGCGACGTCAGATTGTTGTAAACGCGAAAATTTGAAAGCGGATAAAATAAAAACGGAGATGAATTGGGAGCTGAAATTCTCTATACCAAAATTTCTTTAAAATTGGAGTTTGGTCCCGCATAGTCAAAAGATTTGTGTCTATTTTCTCAATCCCTCCATTAAAGTACCTGTATTTTTTTTTTTTTATTTTAAAATTCCTAAGATTAAAAAATAGATAACGCAATAAAAAAAAAGAAAAAAATAGTAAAAGCAATGAAAGTGAAAATAACATTAAAACATTGCAAAGTAGTAAATGCTTTAATATTATATTTTGAAAGAAAAAAAAAAAAAAAGAAAAGGTAAACTAATTTAAATTCTTAAGAAGAATTCAAAGAGAGAATTAATCTTAACTAATGATAATAAAGAGAGAAAGAATGTCAACGTGCCCTGTATCAGAGAGAGAGAAAATATTTGTACTAAATATTATTATTAAAATATTATTAGGGGAAATCTAAGAAGAGGACAATGGAGAGAGAGAGGGAATGTTTATTTTAAACAATTGAACAATTCAAAGGTGGGAGGCCATAAATCGCGCTCAGGGTTTTCTACGAAAACCTCTCTCCCTGAGGAATGATGATGATGATCAAGGATCAAGGAGGCTCTTCTGTTTTCCTAGAATCAAAGGCGGCTCAATTCGAATTCATATCATCACCTGATCTATGTATCGCTTCTTGAAAAAGAAACAGTGTCTTATATTGATTCTTGTATTTATTAATAATAATAACGTCGGTGGATTCATTATTAATAACCATAAATAGAATGCACTCTGATAAATAATAGGGAAAGAGTAGGCTATATTCATTGAAGAGGACTCAATATAAAATTTTTATTTGTGTTTGAATTGGGGAAAATCGGCTCCTGACTTTTGGTTTACAAGGCTGACATGGCCCTACAAATACAGTACATCATCTTTTTTATTACTGTCTAATGAAAAAAATCGCACTTTTTGAAATCCCTATTGAAATTAGTCGAAATCAACAACTATAGCTGCAAGGAACTAATATTGATTA
This sequence comes from Euborellia annulipes, assembly GCA_023213315.1. Lineage (NCBI taxonomy): Eukaryota > Metazoa > Arthropoda > Insecta > Dermaptera > Anisolabididae > Euborellia > Euborellia annulipes. Next base: position 5,439 of record JAKCPI010019018.1, on the reverse strand, counting down.
TTTAAAGCTTTTTTTTGAAATACAAGTAGTTGGTGATTTTCAGATAACGTCCTATGGACTGTAGGTATATTGCAAACAAAGCTCTAAAATTTTAAATTCAAGAAAATAAATATTATTGCGGTAAATTTATAAAATATAACAAACAAATTCTTAATAATAATAACCAAGAAGGGTTTGAGGATCAAACCTCCCATTCCAGGAGAAAGAAAATAGTCTCTATGAGGATCAGAGATTTGGCTAGATTTCCGTTGGCTCTAGTTGAAATATAATAGTTATGTAAAATTAATTAAAATTAATCAAAAACACTAGCTGATTTATTTCAATATATTTATTGATATAAGTCCCAAGTCATAAGATTTGAGTATCGAGTGATTTAATGATTTATTGTTGTCTGATATAGTGATTTATTTTGAATTATTTCGCTTGAAATTTATTAAATTTATTATGAAAAAATCCTAAATTCTATGAAGATCTATTCCTGATAAAATTTCATAATATTTACTTAAATTTCTATGAAAGATATTTAATTACTTTTAAATGGCTTTTTTTTAATGTTTTCTTTCTTAGATATGCCATTAAAAGAGAGGATTCCCTTTTAGCTTGAATTTTAGTTTTTTTTTCATAATAAATTTAAAATAAATTTCAAGTGAAATATCAAAAAAATGTAGGTTAATGGAATAAAAAACGAAAAATCTCTCGATACTCAAATTTTAAACTTAAGCTAGGCAGGCGTCTTGAGGATTTTGAATAAAATTGGCCAAAGAGTAATTCAGAGAGTTTATATTTGGTGTATAAATGGATAAAGAAGAAAAAAAATGATTCGTTTCTCCTTGTTTAAAATAAAATTATTTTTTTTTTTTTTTTTTAAGAAGGATACGACTTGCAGCAAAAAAAAATTTATTCTGGCTATACTGTTATTTTCCTATTCATATTTTATTAACTAGCACTTAAATTTTGCAAAAGAAATTATTATTCCTTATGTATATGATGTAATTTTATTAATAATTTAAAAATAGCCACTTTTGTTTTATTCTCAGATTATAACCGAACTCACTTGGTTTTTAAAATATTAATAGAATAAGTGCATATATAAAATTTCATTAAATTCCTTAGAACCCCACACCAAACATCATCATTTATTTTTAAAGAGCTCTAGTTTACGTTAAAAAAACCTCTTCTCTTTCTCTCTCATTAAACTTAATTTTTGTTGTCATAAGAATAAACAATAATAAACAAAAAGGTGGAAATGGGGTGATAAAAATTAAAATTCTTCAGAGGAAAGAAAAACACAAAATTAAAAAAAAAATTCCTAGGTGGAATGATGAAATTTAATATTACAAATGATGATGGTGATGTTACCTATATTACCATCTTTATTCTAAATTTTATTTGAAAATATTAATTTTTATTTCCCTCCCATCCCCCACTCTAGTCAAGTGGTTAGCGGTATTGAAAGATTGGTGAATTTTAAAATTTTAATTTTTTTTTTAATCAGTTTTTTTGCGTCCAAAAATATTTAGTGCCTGAGGCAATTGTCTCTCTGACCCGGCATTTAATTGCTATGTGAAAAATCGCAGGTGATATTTCCTGATTTCGGGTTATTCTAATACTTTAAGACGTATTTATGCGTTCATAAAATATCGAAACAACGTCCATATTTTTTATCAGCATTGTTTATCAGCTATCAAAAGATTTTTTATTATCATAGGTAACAACAACAACAACAAAAAAAGAGAAACTTTTTTTCTTAACTACTGATACAGAAGCGATAAAATTTCTCTGTGTGTTCTATTATATAATTCTCTCTCTCTTTTTTTTCTATCTTGAAATTGGTATCTTTTCATTTAATTATTCTAAGTGATAAAGAAAATAATAAAAAAAAAAATAGTATTAAAATGAGAACATCAAGCTAACAAGAATGAGATGAGTAATGCCCTCGATAAGGTCCGCGTAAAGGGTAAAATAATTATTTCTAAAATAAAAACAATTTTGCTCGTTAGAGAAGATATTTTGTATTAGATAAATGTCACTATATTTTACGAAAGTAAAAAAACAGACACTAACAATTTGAATATAAAATAAAATTTTGTAGATTATAAAATAGATGGATTCTTTATCTATTAATATTTATTATTTACTAGTCACTTCTTCTCTCCTTTGGAAGGCCATGCGCCTAGCCAGTAGGATTCACCCTCTACTGCCCACAAAAACAATTATTATTATTTATTTTTTTTGGCCTTTAACTATCGACAGGGCCGCAGACAGGGGGAGGTCAGGGGGTGCTATATCCCCGGGGCCCGGGCCCTCCGAGGGGGCCCGGGCCCTTTGCGCACCAACCTTAAAATTCTAATAATAAATAATTTTCATGGTTAAAATTTCAATTAAAAAAAAATAATTTTCTTGAAATTTTTTTCCTCAGGGGGCCCGGGCCCTTTAAGCTCAAATCTTAAAATTTTAATTTAAAAAAAAATCATTTTCTTGAAATTTTTTCCTCAGGGGGCCTTTTAACCTCAAATCAAGTTTGATCTTTTTCACGACTCAGGATAGCTAAAAACCTCCCGTGATTGGAACAAGCTCCTTGCTTCTATCTTTCCCAAAACCAACAATCTTCAGACTTTCAAGTCTAACCTCAACAGGCATCTTCTCAGTTCCCGCAGTTGAGTTCCCCTTTTTTTTTTTTTTTTTTTTTTTTGGAATGGGTGCATAAGGTCCGAAGACCTATAATGACCAATAGTCACATGCAGCCAGGAAGAAAATAAAAACAAAAGGAGAAGCATAAAGGGGAAACTCAACTGCGGGAACTGAGAAGATGCCTGTTGAGGTTAGACTTGAAAGTCTGAAGATTGTAGGTTTTATGCTTCTCCTTTTGTTTTTATTTTCTTCCTGGTTGCATGTGACTACTGGTCATTATAGATCTTCGGATCTTATGCACCCATTCCAAAAAAAAAAATCTCATTTGAATTCAAATATTTAAATGAGATTGTCACAAATGTAACAAACTTTGTAATCTTAACTGAATTATACCAGAAGAAGGCCATAGAATGAGTAGTCGAAACGTAATTTTTACAAATAAACCACACTTAAGCCGAAAATCAAATTCTTTTGTTAATGAATACAAATGTGAAAGCCTAAACTCCAAAAAAAATGTAAAATTTAAGTTTGATTTTCATATCCCTCTTATAAAGATCATCTTGTGTCTTTGAAATAAGTATTACGTCTTATACTTTAAAATTATGTGGAGATCCTAATAAACTCATTTGGAAAATATTCTATGAATGTCTTGCTCCTAGCCAAAAAAATATCTATACCCAGATCACCTTTGACACAAATCTGCTATCTGGTATAAATAATAGCGATTAATTCACCCATAAGAAGCATTTAAAATTTCTCTTTCATTCTTATTTAAAAGTTTATAAATAAAATTTAATTTGTCAAGTTGTTCCTGTAACAAATGTAATAAAAAAAAATATATGAATTTTCCCATATACGACCACCTTTTGGTAGAGGAATTTTTTATTTTCATTAAATAAAAGCAATTAAACACTATAATAATTGACAAATTTCGTTTGAATTGCAAAATATATTATTTCTATAATTGTACTGTAAGGAATAAAGAAAGGAGTTTGAGAAAAATAGAAATTAATGAAGGCAACGTGATCAGTTGGATTAATGATCGTTTGCCTGATCTGATTAAATGATCAACAACGAGGCAAAGAAAAATCTCTCTCTCTCTCTCTCTCTCTCTCTCTTCAACTATTATTTGCAAGGTTGAATATAAAAGAAAAATAAGGAATTCAAATAGTAAAGAATATTGTCTTAAAGATGCAGTCTTTTTTTTTTTTTTTGTTTTTTCAAACGAGGGAGAATCTAATTTAGAACAAAACAAACTATCCTTATTTTAGATCTACATTAAATAAAATCTAAATAGCTAAATTTACAGAAGTAAAAAATCTGGTGTGACAGTAGCACAGCACACAACTTGATCTTATTGTTAGCTTCCGTAAAAGTTGTGTTCTGTGTTCGTTCTTGTCACACCAGATTTTTTATGTATATACACAGTAGGCCCTACATTTTTTTTAAACATACTTTTTTCTCATTCACACTCACACACACATTCACACAGTCTATTCGGCAACTCAGGCCAGTTATTGATTAATATACATATTTGGGGTCCAGGCATTCTTATTTAAGCCATTTGGTATCCAAATAGCATTAATTTTAAACTGGTAACCGTTGGCTCTAGTTGAAACATTATCCTTTAATAGGAGAATTAAATTCAAAAGGTTTTCTGTTTCAATAATATATTAATTTGATATTAACACTTATATAACACTAATATATTATTGAAACAGAAAACCTTGTGAATTTAATTCTCCTATTAATCCAAATAGCACGCTAACCCCTACCTCAAGCCCGTGGGCGCCCTACATTAGAATTAAAGATGTAAAATTCATAAAATGTTTATATTGTGTTACCATGGCAACCATTTCTCTTATATTTCCTATAAGTACAAGACTAAAGACTGCCTTAAAAGATTTCAAGAACAAAATGAGAACATATATTTTAAAGAGCATCTAAAAAATAATTGAAATTTAATCAAAATCTTTAGAGCGAATTTTGAGAATATCGAAAAAAAAAACTGAAAAAGTGCTCTCATCCCGTCTCATGCAACAAAGATTTATTTCAATTTAATTGGTTTCCAATAAATTGAAATAAATAGAGACAGGGTCTAAATGACCTTCGATGCCGGAAAAAAACCTTAAATAAATAAAAAAAAGAAAATTTTAATTTCTTTATTTTTCTTTATTTTATCTTTTCTAGGTCTTCTATATAGACGTCCTAAATTAAATTAAAATTAAAATTATTTAAAAAAAAAATTTAATTTAAATCGACACCTACAAATAACTTAGGTTAGACGAGAGAAAGCTACAAGCTGATAATAATCAAATAACCTGGACTACAAAATATTTAATAATGTTAATAGCCTACAAATAATCCTCTCTGAATTGAGGCACAAATTTTTCTACCGGGGCCGTCCAAATAAGAGAGTGGGAGATATAATACGGATCATTCAAGTTCCAGCCGAGCCCTTTAGATGCATTTAGAATAAATAGGCACAAGAAAAAAATGAAATACTGTATTTAAGGTGCGCGTCTCGAAAAGCCATTAGAAGACCATTCACTACCGAGTTACTCGAGGCGGCAAGAGATGGCGTTAGTTTTTCCCATAAGAACACAAGAGATTTATTCCATTTCATTTTACAGATTCCAGCTAATTAATTAAGAGTACAAAATTAATTATTTTTTAACACAGTGATTACTAATTTAATTATCTATAAGATATAAAGCGAATTTTTTTTTTAAATATCTTTTATTTAATGCGATTAAACTAAAAAAAATTTATTTTTTCGAAAATCAAAAAAAGGGCTTCTATAAGTTG
>JAKCPI010019016.1:0-12037 GCA_023213315.1 Euborellia annulipes | reverse complement strand
TAATCCTGAGTCGACCCCGCAGTGTGAGACGAAGACGGAAAGATGAATTAATATTCCATTATCCGAGAGCACTAATTGAAACACTGATGGCGCACTAATAATCACAAAATAAAAAAAAAAAACTTTTAATAAACAACGCGAATATGCAGTGAATGTATGAAGTAAGGCGTACGCGAAAAGCCAACTGACTGAAGATGGCATGGCTTCCCTTTCTCCTTTAAAAAAGGTAGAGTCGAGAAAAAAAGAGTGGGGGAGATGGCGCGCAGAATGAAGCATTTTATTTTAAAGCTGGTGTGATGTTGCACAGCACTACAAATTTCTGTTAAGCTTCGATAATTAACTTGTGCATATATTTATTTTTGGGTAATATGGTATATTAGAATAGCAATTTTTAATAAAACTATTGTAATTAATAGTTGTCTGAATTGTGGGTAATTTCCTAATTATAGTTCGTTTTGATAACTTACCTACCCCAACATTAAAATAGCAGCTGAAGGACAAACTTTGCTATTTCGCCCATAGGCTTTACATGGGTCGTTTTTGATAACTTTATTTGGGGGCGGATTAAGGGGGAGCAGGGGGGCGGGCGCCCCCGGGCAAGAAATTCACAATGTTATAAAAACTAGTAATCTAAAAAGAAATTATAATTTCCGGGCTTTAATTTCAATTGAATTTGTTACCAATCAATTTAAATAAATAGGAAAGGGGTCTAAATGGCCATAGATGCCCACAAAGTCCTTAAATAAAAAAAATAAAAAATAAAAAAAAAAAACGCCCCCCCCCCCGACAAAATTGCATTAATCCGCCACTGCCTACCCCAACTTTAAGTAGCCTCCCTATGGGGAAATGCTTGGTGTTTGTCCTTCAGCTATTTTCATACTGAAGGACAAATTACCATGTATTTCCCCATAGGGAGGCTATTATTTAAGTGGGGGTAGGTAAGTACCAAAACGACCCATTGAAACGCTTTTTAAATCAGGCTAATTAGCTTACAAATTGTAATTTTTTTTAGCTATTTGATTAAATTTAATATATAAAATAGGATCATGAGATTTATATATGTGCTTATTTATCCATAAACAAGTTTAATTTGATGTGATTTAAAGGTAGAACAATTTTCTTAGGTTAAAGGTAAAAATTTCTAATTTATCTATTTTTTATTGAACATAATCTCTGACACTGACAGTTCATTCAACTTATTTTAGTTTAAAATTTAATTCTGTAAAGAATCTGTACTTCTCTTGATATCTTTTACGAGCACAATTGATAATATCACAAAATTTTGGCATCTTTGAGTATTTGGTGAGCCTAAATAACTCTCAACCAACCTGTGTGGTCTCCCATTTCTTGAAATTGTGATTTTAAAATTGAGATAACATTAATGGAGTTTAGATTATTATTATTGATGCATAAATTCCATCCCTCGCTATATGAATAAGGAAGGTATGAATGTTTATTTCCAGGCGTTCCTGGAGGAGTTGAAAAAACAACAACCCGGCTCCGATTCTTCGAGTATCATCGGGCAGTTCGGTGTCGGATTCTATTCCGCTTTTATGGTCGCCGAGAAAGTCCAAGTCTTCACGCGAAGTGTACAACCTGGAAGTCCAGGACTCCTCTGGACATATGACGGGTTTGTCTTGGCAATATTTTTATTTTTAAGCATGACGATCCTTCCCTAAATAAAACTGGTGTGATAAGAGGACATTGAAGGACATCCCTTTTGCTCATGGGACTACGAGCTACCCGAGCTGGGACTGGCAGTCCTTTTGTTCTGTACATGTCTGTCCCTTCCTCAACAGGCGTCAGACCGTGCGACGGGCCGGCCTATTCTATTTCTCTCGGTCGCAAAAAACCCATTCCGCCGACTCCGTAACAAAATAGGGATATTTGTTTCAGAAATTGTGAAAACGAGGAGGAAATAGAAATAAAAATTTTATATATTTTACTCTCGACGTTTCGAGGGCAGGTCGCTCTCTTCATCAGGATAGTCATATTGTCATGGATTGGCCTCGAAATGTCTGTCTACTGCAAAAAAAAAAATAAAAATTGATTACTCTTACATTCCTTTCGACTTCATAAGGACCGAATTACTTTATTAGAAAAAATAAAATTTTGATGTTAGTTTATTTTAAATGATTTGCTCACTCCTCCTTAGTGAAGGCATTTTGTAGAGCTCAAATGGCAGGCAACACAATTTTTATTTTCAATTCTGAAATTAACATAAATAAGAAAAAGTAAAAATAGCAATAATTGAGCAGTACAATCCTCTACACTTTTTAAGGCAGCATATATTTTCAATTCGTCTCTTTACATTAAAAATTTTGCCAAGTTTAAAACATGAAGAAACATCGTTGAGAAAAATATTAAATAATAGGCCTAAAAGTCCCATGTGAGGATCCCTCTGGCACCCCGGATAAAAGAGCAAAAACATTGTTGTGCAGTGCGTTGCTGTCGTCCTCCGGGATGTCCGTTGTCGTCGCTGGTTCGCTGGCCGTTAGCGAGGGAGGGAGTTTTTAGGTTATTCAAAAGAGACGTTTAGTGATTTTATTCAAAATGTAATATTGTACAGCGACGGGTCCCAAAGTTGTGAGTGACGAGCTCCAGGTTTGCGGGTAAACGGCCCGGCCTCCGGGTCGTCGATTCGTATTTATGCGAGACCAAGATCCATGAGTCGGCGAAAGAGTTAGGTTGGACGTATTTTCTTCATGTATAAATTTGCAATCTTACTTACTAATATAATTTAGCTGAATAGACCAAAAATATAATTTCCAAATTAAACAATTTTGCTCAGGCCAATCTTTCGGGATTTTTGACCTTTGGTCTCGCAAGCCCATAACAACATATTGACTTCTATTGCATAAACCATTTCTGTATTTCCAAAATTGGGCAACTTTTCAAAAGAATATTATGATTAAGAATTATATATATATCATTTTTTGGGCCATTCCATCCCGGTGATACAGTGAGTGACAATATTAAGTCCCACCCATGCGTTTTCTACTTGTGATTATTTCATTATTTTTAAAAAAATATTTTATATTTTTTAATGGAAACTTTCATGGTTCAAAGCTAGAAAATTTCCAATAAAGATTTTACATTTTCTTTTATAAAAACAATGAATTAATCACAAGTAGAAAACGCATGGGCGGGACTTAATATTGTCCCCCTGCATCTACCTTTTTCGCATATTTGAATTAAAAAATATTCTGTTATATTTGTATTATGATTTATTTTATCAAAAGCCTTTGTATAGTCTGTGTACACTGCATCCAACTGATATCTTTTAAATATTTTTCGAGATCTATAATAATATCAATAGTATTCAAAATACCTTAACTAGTCATAGATATATATTTAATTTATTTATATTTATTTATTTATTTAATTTTTATTTATATTTATATTAAAATTTTAAAAGTTTTATTGGTGTAGTCGAGGTTTCTGTGGCCTGGTGCAATTGACAGCACGCCTATGCCCCGGAAAGGCAGGAGATCCTGGGTTCGATTCCCGGGTTGTTTAACCTCACCAATGAGAAACAGTCACATTCTTGTTAAACATCAGTATATCGTCAACATAAGAGTAAAAACAATAAATGATTTTCTAGGTCCGGTTCCTATGAGATTTCGGAGGCAGATGATGTTCAAACAGGGACTAAAATTGTAGTTCAGCTAAAGAAAGAATGCCGAGAGTTTAGTTCTGACGATACTATTAAAGGTATTTATTATTCTTTTTTTTTTTTAACACATCACTTTTTCAATGGAACATTGATTAATCAATTTTTCTTTTTTTTTTTTTTAGGAATAATTCAAAAATACAGTAACTTTGTGGGAAGTCCAATTTTCTTGAACGGCGAACAAGTGAATACAATTCAAGTAAGAAATGGATAAGAACAAACAAATTTAATTAGGCATCTCTTCTATGATAATTAATATTTCATGTGCTGCTCTCAATCTCTTTCTCTTTGTACGCGCAATGTCGGCGCAAAATGGAAGAAATTAATGAGGAGCCAATCTGTGTAGGCCCATATATACATAATTGCAGATATTGTAAAAGAAGCAGGAGGATTACTCGATTCTGTTGCAAATGGCGGTGCAGAGAAGAAATAATTTACGAGAAATTTTATCGAGGATTTTAATGACAAGACGACTGTGATTGCAATTTAACAGTTTCGGTCCGAAAAGACCATCATCAGGCCTGCGAAAGATTACAGAAAAAGGTGAGTCAGCACACAGCAATACAAAAAATTAATCACATCACCAATTTACATTTTCAAGAACATTCCTTTAAATTCTAGTTTGTTCAAATACAGGTAAAAGATATTTTTATTTTTTATTGTACATCAGGAAGATATTTATTTTATTTTTTATTTATTTGTTAAATGCATTTGTAAGCCTTTAAAAACGAGAAACAAATTAAATTATGTTTAATTCGCTAGCAAACGTCTCCCACGTCACTCTTCCTTTTATAAATTGGCTTTTATATGTAGGTATATATATATATATATATATATTATAGCTGAAACTTAAGGATTTAGGTAATTATATATATAAAAATGACTTTTTTTGCACTGTAAATTAAACATAATTTAATTTGTTTCTCGTTTTTAAAGGCTTACAAATGCATTTAACAAATAAATAAAAAATAAAATAAATATCTTCCTGATGTACAATAAAAAATAAAAATATCTTTTACCTGTATTTGAATAAACTAGAATTTAAAGGAATGTTCTTGAAAATGTAAATTGGTAATGTGATTAATTTTTTGTATTGCTGTGTGCTGACTCACTTTTTCTGTAATCTTTCGCAGGCCTGATGATGGTCTTTTCGGACCGAAACTGTTAAATTGCAATCACAGTCGTCTTGTCATTAAAATCCTCGATATAATTTATCGTAAATTATTTCTTCTCTGCACCGCCATCTGCAACAAAATCGAGTAAACCTCCTGCTCCTTTTACAATATCCTACTCGGGCTGTTTCTACCGTCGATTACCGATATTGCCCATAGAGATAGAGAATCCCCGTTCCACCTTCTCGCATCATCAACTTTATCTTTAGGATAGGCCTGAAATAGAGGAGGTTATTGAATTCGCTGGAAAAATATATTTAAAGTTCAAAAGCAAAACAAAAAGAGCAATGTAAGCGAACGATTTCGACGGGAATTCGCCTGTCCAATTACTATTTAGTTTTTCTCTCTATTTGTTGGCTGTGCCCCCTCTAGCCCCCCCCCCCCTTATATACGTATATATACATATTGGTACATTGAAATTTTTTTTTCATTGATTTTTGAAAATAAATATCTTGAACCTTCCTGCCCAAAATATTAGGAGAGCCGAAATCTGAAGTTTTGGATCAATGGTATGAGATATACGCATAAAAAAATCATAGGGTGATAAATCTGGCGAGCCGTTGCGTTGGCCACTCTAAATTATTCCGGGTTTTGAGAGTGGTCAGCGCGCTCGCCAGATTTATCACCCTGTGATTTTTTTAGGGGTATACCCCATATTCTTGATGTATACCAATCGTTCAAAAACTCTGGGTTAGCTGAAGAACGATATTTGTGATGCTATCGCCAAGACCGACACCGAAATGCTGGCCAAATTGATCCAAAACTTCAGATTTCTACTCTTTCTATGTTTTAAGCAGAACGGTGGCCCCCTTCAAGATATCATTTTCAAAAAGCAATGAAAAAAAAAATTTAATGATATATCAAATATAAAAAGTATAAAGAAGTTCCAGCGCCGCAACCTGTACTTTTAGTTTTGAGGGTTTTTAATGATATTTTTTCCTTAAAAAAGGCACAAGTTAAAACAAATATAGGGAAAGTTACTGATGGATGAAGTTGGATTGGTGGCAATATCGTTCGAAGCCAACAATAAAAGATTTCAAAGTGGTTTATAGCTATGTGTTTAATTATATTGGTAAAAAATAATAAAGAGAAATAAATGCAGTTATGGTTTTTTCTTTTTTATTAATCATAGCACTCACGCTGACTTTTCGATTCCGGTAGGGTTCATCTTCAGAGCAACTGAATCTGGTCTCTGAGCAATAATCGCTGTATATATTGTTTGTATGAATTTGTATTAGATTTGCAATTACTATATATTATGTATATTGTCATGAGATTTGAGTACAAGAGAAATCCTACACATGTATTATGACTAGCCTCCATGCTCTGAAGATGACCCCTACCGGGATCGAAACTTCAGCGTGAGTACTGAAATTAATAAAAAAGAAAAAACCTTGCTGCATTTCTCTTTATTATTTTTTGACAATATAACAATAAAAGAATTTGCTTTTTATACATCTTGTGTGCAAGAAAAAAATTTTCACATGGGATGGGATACGAACCCGCGACCCTTGGTACAAATGGCCTCCACGCTAGCCACTACATCAAGACCCGGGGGCAATGATAGTGCTTATAAATTATATTAAAATCTTTTAGTTTATATCCCCTCAGAGGACGAAATTATTAGGGATTTTTTTTATTAATCTTTTGTTGTTTTTGTTTGTTCTAGCCCCTTTGGTTAATGGACCCGAAGGAAGTGACTCAACAACAGCACGATGAATTTTACCGTTTTGTAGGAGGAAGCTACGATACACCCCGCTATACTTTGCATTATAAAACCGATGCGCCTCTCAACATCCGGGCGTTGCTTTACTTTCCTGAAGGCAAACCAGGTCACAAAATGTTTCTTTTCTTTTTTTCCATTTTGTAACGATAATCTTATTATTTTAACATTGTAACAAAATATTATTATTTCAGGATTGTTCGAGATGAGTAGAGAAACGGATGCTGGCGTTGCTCTTTATTCTCGCAAAGTGATGATCAAAAGCCGAGCTGATAATCTTCTTCCTAAATGGCTTCGTTTTGTTAAAGGTATCCAAATATAATTTTATTTTTAATCTGCCTAACGAAAGAAAAACGTTCATTTTCTTTGTGAACCCCTTCTAAAGAAACCTCTTATGTGGTAAAAGAACAATAAAAATTTGGTAGAATATTTATTTCTATGTTGCACAATACAAGAAACAAATCGTAAAGCTGATCAGTTGAGATGCAGAGGAAAGAAGCCTCTATTGAATAAATTTAACTCCTTTCCAAATTTATTGAACCATTTTCAGCTAATCAAGAGTCTTTTGATGAAAAGGCCCAGTGTCTTATATATGTCGTAGACAGATCGTGAAATTAGACAGTTCATGAACTGTCTAGACATTTCATGAACTGCAGCCAGATCGTGTAATGGTCAAACAGTTACAAGATCTGGCTAAAAATTTTAGACAGTTCATGAAATGCAATTGGACCTTAGACAGATCGTGTAATGCTGGAGAATTACATGAAATGTCTCAAATTATTTAGGCAGTTCATGAAATGCCTAACAGCTGTTTTGCCGATCGTGCAATATCTGGGTGAAAAGGAGACAAGTGAAAAAGATAAAATATTAATTAAAGTAGCTACTTTTATTTATTATTTATTTACAAAGCAAGATACTCAGTAAACAGCGCTTTTTGTAATTTGTGTCATAAAGAGGCTTCTATTCAACAACAGAGTGCTGACTCTAAGGTGAAAATGGTCGCAGCGGCCGAAAAAATGCTTTCCTCTACTAAAAAAAAGATCCCTCAGTATAAAATTGGTGATTGCGTACTTCTTTCAGTACCAAAGGTTGATCGTGGCCCCATTGATCCCCAGAACATTGTATGTGTCATCACAGACCAAAAAGAAGAAGTAAATCAGGTGGGGGGTCGGAAATGGAATCGTAAAAGGGTGGTTCCGGCCCGAAAATCTTGTTCCAGCTGGCTCTCAGTTCTTTACGCGTGATGAAATAGACTTAAACAAACTCCTTTCTCTGAGAGAAGCTGTTAAAAATTGCAGTGGAGGGCAAGGCTTTTTTCAATGCTCGTACAGAGCTTCTGACGTGCAATGCACTACTAAAAGAAAGTTCGTGCAAAAAAGCTAACGTTTTGTATAATAGCCGATGTCACTCAAGTTTACCCTGCGTTAATAAATAAAAATTTAATTAAATAATACATTAAAAAATTAAATAAAGGACGAAAGATTTTATGTTTTAAGCTTTGTAAATAAATGATAAATAAAAGTAGCTACTTTAATTAATATTTTATCTTTTTCAGTTGTCTCCTTTTCAGTAATTCAATGTTCCCAGATATTGCACGATCGGCAAAACAGCTGTTAGGCAGTTCATGAACTGCCTAAAAAATTTAGACATTTCATGTAATTCTCGAGCATTACACGATCTGTCTAAGGCCCAATTGCATTTCATGAACTGTCTAAAATTTTTAGCCAGATCATGTAACTGTTTGACCATTACACGATCTGGCTGCAGTTCACGATCTGGCTACGACATCTTCTTCTTCTTTATATATATAATTCTTCTGTACGTGTGTATGTGACTGAACTCCTCCTAAACGACTGAACCGATTTATGATGAAATTTTTTGTGTATGTTTGTGAGAGTCCCGGACAGGTTTTGTTTCACAAATAACAATAAGTTAATCAGTAATTAACCGTTAAAATAAGAAAAAAATAAAAATTAGGAGAAAGGGTTGCCATGGTAACAAAATATAAATATTTACCCATGTTTACGATTTTTTTATTTATTTACATTTTGAATTCTAAAATATCGGCGTAAATTTTTTGTCTGTGTACCGGGAGAGTCCCGGAAAGTATATGATTCACAAAAAATCTTTAATTCATGAATAATTAACCGTTAAAATAAACTCTATATATTATAAAAATGAATTGGGATGTTTGTATGTACCGGTATGTATATAAGTAGGCGAGCAAGGGGGTCCAGGGGGCGCAGCCCCCTGGCTAGACGGAAAGCCCCGCCGAAGGCGGGCTTTGCGTCTAGTATATATATATATAGCCTGGCGGGCCCACGGGTTGGAAACCGCTGGCCTAAAGCAAATTTGGAAATGAAAAGACTCTTATGCCCGTATTCATAAACAAGTCTTATCTTAAGGTGCGCGTCTCGAAAAGTCGTTAGAAAGCTTTTGACTACCGAGTTCCTCTAGGCGGCAAGAGATGGCGTTAGTGTTCCCCATAGGAAAACAAGGGACAAATTGCATTTCATTCTAGACTTTCCAGCTAATTAATTAAAGGCAAAAAATTAATTATTTTTTAACACAATGATTACTAATTTAATTATCTACAACTTATAGAGCTCCTTTTTTTAAAATATCTTTTATTTAATGCGATTAATCTAAAAAAAAATTTTTTTTTTTCGAAAATCAAAAAAAGGGCTTCTATAAGTTGTAGATATTTTAAATAGCTTTAATTTAAAAAAAAATTTGAGGTCGATAGCTTCTAAATTGTGGCCGCTGGAAAGTCCCAAAGTTAGCACCCCGAGACGCGCACCTTAAGGAAAAAGGAAGCTAATGCTAATTATGACAAGATCGACAGAATCCTGTAAAGAGGATCGATTTCCTGATATTTCTAACTCTCTGAAACCGAATAAGGCCCGTATATATATATATATATATATATATATGTCTAATTGGAAAGATGTTGTGAATCGAATGTACGTAGATACCTTGAGGCTGAAAAACTGAAAAAGAATATTGTAACTGTAATTTGCTTTTCTTTCTGTATGGTGTACTCAGAAAAAAAAAAATTGTCTTTATAATAAAATGGATGAATTTTATTAAATTAAATTCTAACAAATTGATAAGATTTCATAACAAGGATAATGACTTTTGGGAATATGCGAGAAACTTTAGTATAATTATATGTGTTGAAACATGGATAGAAAAAGAAGACAACAGATTAACGAGTAGACTAGGGAATGACTATGTCTATAAATTGGACTTAGCGAGGAGAGATAAAAAGAAAGGAAGAGCCAAAGGAGGGCAACTTGTGGCGGTAAGAAAAGAGTTGATGGATGCGTATAAAATTGAGACATGGAAGAAAGGTCTAAAGCTAAAGTGGCAGAGGAAGGAAGAAGAGGGTCAAATTCTCGTCGTCTATAGTAGCGGAGGTATGAAAGAAGTAGGAAAAGAAATAAGAGAAGAAATTGAAGTTAGCCTAAGGCCAGGGGAAAATCTAGCAATTGTAGGAGATCTCAACGCGAGGATAGGAGAATCGCAGGTTAATGAAGAGGGGAAAAGAAATTCCAAAGACAAACAAATAAATGAAGAAGGAAGAAAACTGCTTCATCTTTGTCAAGAGTTTGGTCTACAGATTATGAATGGGAACTGCGAAGGGGACAGGGAGGGGAATTACACCTTCATTGGAGGAAATGGAGCATCTGTGGTAGATTATGTGTTAGTGAACGAGAAGTATGCTTTTATAAAAGATGTTGTAATAGAGGAGCGAAATTATTCAGACCACCTGCCGTTGGCAATAACAATAAAGGAGAAAGAAATACCAGAAGAAACAAAAAAGTCCCCTAAGCAAAGATTAAGGTGGGACGAGAAAAAGAAAGCTATTTTTAAGAAGAGATTAAACGAAAAATGGAGACAGGATGGAGGATCCAGAATGGATGGTGAAAGAAGTATCGAGGAGATAGTTAGCATAATGAAGGAGCTAACAAAAGAATTGAGGTTAAAAAGAGTGTATAGAATGAGAAACTTTTATAACTGGGAATGTGTTAAGAAAAGGAATGAGGTTTGGAAGTGGCTAAAAAAGGTTTAGAAGAACGGATAAAGAAGATGATAGGAAAAAATACATCCAAAAGAAAAAAGAATTAAAAGAGCTAATTAAAACCAGAAAGAAACAAGAAGAGAGAAATAAATGGGACAAGATAAAAAAGGCTAAAGATAGTAAGGAATTTTGGCAGGAAGTTAATAGAAGAAGAGGAAAGAACAGAAAATTTCCAAAGGAAAATGAAATTGAAATGAAGGCCTGGAAAAGACATTTCATGAAGTTGCTGAAGGGATCGGAGTTCCATGAAGAAAGGGATTTTAATTTAAGAGTAGAAGTACAGCAGGAGGATCAGATGGAAATTAATGAGAAATTGAAGGAAGAGGAAATGAATGAAGAAATAAGCCGCCTAAGAAATAATAAGACTCCCGGGGAAGACGAAATTATCAATGAATTTATTAAAATATTGGATACAGAAAAAAGAAGACAACTTCTAGAAACATTGAATGATCTCTGGGAAAAGGGAAAGATACCCGAAAGATGGAGGATAAGTGAGATTGTGACTATCCATAAGGGAGGGGCGATAGAGGATCCGAGAAATTATCGAGGAATATCTTTATTGAGTAGTTTATACAAACTAATGGCGGGTATTCTGAACAAGAGGTTAAGAAGATGGTGCGAAGAAAATAAAATACTTACAGAAAGTCAGGCCGGTTTTAGGCAAGGGCGAAGTACAGGAGATAATATATTTGTATTAAATTCGATAATCAGTGAAAAAACAAAAAAAGACAAAGGAAAAAATCTACGCCATGTTTATTGACTTCAAGGCGGCATTTGACTCCATTGACAGAGGGAAACTAGTTGAAAAATTGTAGGATATAGGTATTAGAGGAAGATTCTTAAATTTTATTATAGAAATCTATAGAAAGACCCGATGCAGAGTAAAAGGGAAAACGATGAATTCGGAAGACTTTTTTACAACAAGGGGGAGTTAGACAAGGATGTCCTCTGAGTCCACTCTTGTTTAACATTTATATCAATGATTTTGACAAAGAGTTGGAAAGGAAGGTGGATGGGGGGGACATTCCTAGGAGGCGTCAAGATTTATTGTCTAAAATATGCGGATGATGTCGTGATACTGTCGGACGATAAAGAAGGATTATCAAGTATGATTAAGACAGTTGGGACATATGTTAAAAAGAATAGATTAGAAGTGAATGTAAAAAAGTCAAAGGTTATGATTTTCAAAAAAGGAGGAAGGAAGAGTAATAAGAACGAAAAGTGGGAAATGGATGGAGAGAGAATAGAGGTAGTTAAAAAATATAATTACTTGGGCCACCTCTTCACCGCAACTGGGACTCCGAGAGAACATATAAGGGTTCAGGCAGGAAAGGCTTTGGCGGTCACCAACCAGTTATGGGGAATGTGGAGGAGAAGCGACTTGA
>JAKCPI010019015.1:0-33742 GCA_023213315.1 Euborellia annulipes | reverse complement strand
CTCTGTTGTTTTTTGATAAAAATCTACAGTATGCATTTTTATTTAAAATGACAAACGTTAGGATTCACGGCCAAAGATAAATAAATATATTATCCCGTTTTATTCAAATTTAATTTTAAAAGTAGACAAAATAAAATAAAAATATTGTTTTGTTGACTAAATATGATTTTTTTTTTTTTACTTTTAATATTGGCCTAATAAATTAGAAAAAGCATTGAATTATTTAGTAGATATTGTGGTTAAATTTTGGTATTATACACAGATTATATATGCTGAGCCTTCAGATGAAGATGAAGAAATCTGAGGGAATTTTTTATTTGAGATTTGCATTTAGGTTTACCGTGGTGGGTGGGGTGTCGGTTACCGATTTGGGTTTCCGGGGGAGGGGGGGGGTGTCGAAGGCCGATTGATGGTAGTATTCGAGGGGGGAGGGGGGCCAGCAGTTGAGTCGCTCCATGGCGCCAAAATCCTTGCTACGCCACTGAGTTCATAAAAATTAAACCCTATAAATTAACTAAAAAAGAAATCGAAATGGAAGCCTATCTAAGAGATCAGAAGATTATAGCTAAGATGGGACTAAATGAGGGAACATGGGGATGGAAGGGGAGGGCCGTTTTGGGGTCGTTAGGATATTAAGAATTTCAAAGAATTCGCTGGAAACTTTTGACGTGTTATAAAATGGATGAAGGATTGATGAAGGTGTTAAGTATGGTGGAAGGGGCTGGGCTGAGGAGAGCCCAAACCTAGTGGAGGGAGGTGACGAATGCAAGAAGGTCGGTAGAATGATGTGGAGGAACAAAGAATTTGGTGGAAACTTTTGAGGGAGAATAAGATAAATGAAGGGGTAAATGTCGATTGGTGAAAAGGCGCTGGGCTGCGGATGAGTGGAGAACCCAAACAGCGGCGTAACTAGCCTTTGAGGGCGGAGGGGGCGAAACTCAACTAGGGCGCCGTTTTTTAAGTTGTAATATAATTTTAAAGAAATCTATCAATTTTTTGGACAATCTATCGAAAGAATATGTTAAAATCACCGTCCCTGGGCTATATTTTAAATGCCCTAAGGCGCCTATGTCGGTATCGAGGGGCGCCAAAGGCTTGAAGCGCCTGGGGCGGAGGGGGCAAGCGCCCCCCTTCGCCCCCACCTAGTTACGCTACTGAACCCAAACCCAATAAGAAGGGTAGGTATGGGGTATGGCTTTGATGAACTGAAAGTACCGTACAAATTTGTAAAAATTTATGTTAGGTATATTTTTTAAGTATTTGTTATGAATAAAAAAATAAAAATAAAATTGAATTATTTTGGAAAGGATATTTAAATTATTGGTATATAATATATATTTTTTAAATTGTTAAACTAAACATATTTTAAATTTTGTTTCAGGTTGTGGATTATCACACTAATAGCGGAATTGATATTCGAATTTATATGGTGGCCATGTTACCTATTTTGATTTTATCCAATTTGGTTCGTTCATTAAAATACATGGCTCCACTCTCAATGGCTGCCAATATTATGATCGGCGTTAGTCTTGCTATTACATTATATTATGTCTTCGCTGATTTACCAAGTTTTGATTCTGTTCCAACAACTGCCGATATTCTTAGGCTGCCACTTTTCTTTGGAAATGCCATCTTTGCTCTTGAAGGAATTGGTGTGGTAAGTTTCAAAAACAAGATCTTAAAAAAATTTACATTAATTATAAGTTAAGACCTCCCTTCTTGAATATTGCGAGATTATTTCAAATATTGACGAAATATCTTCCAAACTTGTTTGTATAAAACTTATACATATCTCGCTCTGAGAAGATCAAAAGCCGGAACTCTGAACAGTGACGTCATTTCAGTTTTTGCTTGGGGGGTTAAAATTTTTTTTTTTGTTTCTATCCTTCTTAATTTATATATTGATACCTACCCTAGTATAAACATATATACTTCCATATTTTTAAACAATACCATCTATACATATTTATAAAGAGAAAATTTGAGTTTATATGTACGTATGTAGGGGCTAAGCTCAGAATTTTCTATTGCCTTCGAAATCCTTGGGGAGAGGGGGGGGATGCCTCCCCCCTGTCCCCTCAAATGACGTCCCTGACTCTGAAATCACTAACTCTGATCAATCCCACCAGATCACAGAGTCTCCTCTTGGAAGACCTCGAATATCTCAAGTATTCAAATGCTAAATGAATGTAGCAGGGAGACCAAGCTTTTTCCAATTAAATTTTCTTTTTGAACGTATTTATCTAAGACCAATAAAAATTGTTTCTTTTAGTTTTAATTACCCTAATTAAAACTAGATTATCTAGACCCAACGCTTGCTTTTTTTAATCATTTCCAATATTTTTTTATTTTATTTGCTCTTTTCCAGGTGATGCCCCTTGAGAACAACATGAAGAACCCTCGAGCTTTGATTGGTTGCCCGAGTGTCCTTAACACCGGCATGACTTTGGTTGTGGCTCTTTATACTAGCGTAGGATTCTTCGGTTATTTACGTTACGGCGACGCTATCAAGAGCAGCGTTTCTCTCAACCTGCCACAGGAAGAAATGTAAATAAATACAATTTACATTAGATTGAAAAATAAATAAGGAATGTAGCAAAATGACATTGTGTTGTAAATTAGGTTAAATTGATTAGATTATGAAATAGCTTTTAAGGAAACTGTACGATTTAAAAAAATTCTTGACCATTTCTAATGTCCTGAAGAAGATGTGACCGGGGGTGATTTTTAGCTCTCACTGAACGTAGTACTAAGGGAGAGAGCTTATGCAGAGATTTCGGTGTCCGTCTGTCTGTCCGTACGCATAAAAATTACGGCGTGAACCAGGGGCAGGGGGCAGCTGCCCCCTCCTAGAAGCATATAAGTTTATAAAGTGATGAAACGAAACAAAATTAGGTAGGGCGATAGCGACGGGGACTCGTTAGGACTCGAGGGTTTTTATGCCTTTAATTCGAAGGCTTTTTCTCTATATATTAAAAAAAAGCTAAGTCACAATCTGGACGACCATAATCTGCCCCCCTCTAGATTTGATCCTGGGTTGGCGTGAACTAAAGGTCGTAGAAAAATAATAATTACATATACGTATTCAGCATAAAAAAACTGGTTCAGAGAAAAATACTGTTTGGTCCGGTACTAGTACTTTACTGATGTATTTTTCATTTTTTTTTTTTTTTTCGATTTTCTCAAAATTCGCTCCAACGATTTTGATTAGAATTCAAAAATAAATTATTTTTTAGATGCTCTTTAAAATGTATATTCTCATTTTGCTATTGAAATCTTCTGAAGCACACTTTACTCTTGTACTTCATAGGAAAGATAGGAAAAATGGTTGCCATGGTAACATAATATAAATATTTTTCTGTTTATAAATTGTACATCTTGAATTCAATTGTACCGTAACTTACTGCCGGCCCACGGGGCTTAGAGTAGTTGATAGCGTGCCTACCTTCTATACCGAACGTCGCGGGTTCGGACCCCAGGCAGTCCGATGCTTTTATTTAAGCCATTTGGATACCAGATGGCTTAAATAAAAATGCCTGGACCCCAAATAATAATATATATTCATAACGGTTATCGTCAAAAGTCTTAAATGGCCTAAGTTGCCGAAAAGACTGCGTGAATGTGTGTGAGAGTGTGAGTGTGAATGAGAAAAAAGTGTGAATGTTTAAAAAAAAAAAAAAAAAAAAAAAACTTACTGCCGGAAACTAAATATATGTCGACACAAAAAATCTGGTGTGACAAGCACAGAACACATCTTTCGTTTCCCAAAGGTAAGAGAAAGTTGTGTGCTGAGCAACCATCACACCAAAGTTTATCTAATGAAATAGAGTCAAACGGTTATCAGTAGACACCGGACAAAAAAGCATAAAAAAATGGAAAAAAGTGCTTAAAAAAGCATAAAAAACTTGAATAAAAAGTTGTTAAATAAGCATAAAAGTTGAAAAAAAAAGCATCTAATAAGCAATTTTTACTCATACCAATGGCGTATATAAATTTTTTTTTAAAGAAACTAAATTTATTCCGCCCCGCCCTGCGAAAAATTTTTTTTTGCGGAACCAAATTTTTTTCACCCTGCGGAAAAAATTTTTTTTACAGGGCTATATTTTTTCGCACTGCGGGGTTTTTGGAAATTTTTTTTTGGGCACCCCCCCCCCCCTTATCTACGTCCCTGGTGTATGCGTGTGTGAATGGGAAAAAAAGTGTTTTTTAATAAAAAAAAAAAAAAAAATTATAAATATTCGTAAAATAAGTTCAAATAAGCACGAAAGGGAAAAAAAGCATGAAAACTCAAAAAAAGCATAAAAAATGCAATCTCAATGCACTTAGTTTTTCCTAATTCGTATAGAAATTAAATATCTAATGGTTGCTTATAAAATTGAGCAATAAGCATTTTGCTTAAAATCCGGTCTCTAGTTATCAGTTTACATTTATTATTAATTTATTTTTATTTTTTTTTTATATTATAGTTTGGCTCAATCTGTAAAAGTGATGATTGCTCTGGCGATGTTCCTTACTTACAATCTACAATTTTATGTTCCTTTTGAAATCATTTGGAATGCTGTGGAAAGTCGAGTCGAACGAAAAAATCTTTGGAATTATTTACTCCGAATTGTTCTAATTATAATCACAGGTAATTTATGATTTCTCTTTGTTTGATCTCTCATTTAATAATAAAAAATGAATGAAGGAGAAAATTGATAATCACAGGCCACGCGCCCACCTGTTGAAAACAAGTTTGACTAATCAATTAATATTAGAACAAGTCATCATCGTCATCATCCTATTATGCTATTGAAATGAAAAATTCAATAAACAGAGACAAATATATATTCCCTTTTTCTTCTTTATTGACACTTGTTGGATTCTTGTAATTTCGTTATCTCCAAAACTTTTTCTCGAATTAAAATTAAATATACAAATTAAACACTAGGTTATTTGTTTCAAAGGTTTTATTAATTAAAAATTAACACTTAATACGTATTTCGACAATTCCTTGTCATCCTCAGAAGTGATTACATATTAATACATGAAAGTAGATACAGCATATACTATATAAAGCAGTGGTACCAACTGCAATACATCAAAGTAACAAGAATATGTTGCCAACATAACTCAATATGAACTCAATTAATATAACAAAATTATAAGACATACAATAAAAAGAAAATTAACATATAAAAATTTTTTTTAAAAATATAAATAATGACAATAATAATTAATACTCAGCTATTTATATTTTTAAAAAAATTTTTTATATGTTAATTTTCTTTTATTGTATGTCTTATAATTTTGTTATATTAATTGAGTTTTTTTTTTTTTTTTTTTTATTTATTTCCCCTTAGCCAGAGGCCATAGGGTTTAACCCAAATACATATATATATATACAAGATACATTAATACAAAACATCATAGAAAATAAACAATACAAAAACAGGGTAGCAATAACACAATAAAATAATATACATCCAAATTAACACATTGCATAAAAAGAAAAAAGAATATCCAAAACTATAAAATAGAAAAAAAAACTAGACTATAAAATTACACAATAGAAAAACATTGCTACGGAAAACATGGATATTAAAAACATTTTACAATAATATTAGTAAAAACTGTCACTAATGGCTATTGAGTTATGTTGGCAACATATTCTTGTTACTTTGATGTATTGCAGTTGGTACCACTGCTTCTAGTGTATATATATAGTATATGCTGTATCTACTTTCATGTATTAGAATGTAATCACTTCTGAGGATGACAAGGAATTGTCGAAATACGTATTAAGTGTTAATTTTTAATTAATAAAACCTTTGAAACAAATAACCTAGTTAGTAATTTGTATATTTAATTTTAATTTACAAAATGTTTCAACGAGAACCAACGATCGAAAGTTTAAATCTTACTTTTTCTCGATTGTTTCTAATAATTGTTTGTATTTTTTGTTTGCAGTTGTTATCGCAGTGGCGGTGCCTAACTTAGGCCCATTCATGTCTCTAGTAGGCGCTGTCTGTCTTTCAACCCTCGGGCTCATTTTCCCAGCAATTATCGAATTGGTTACTTACTGGGAGAGGCCAGGACTTGGAGCTTATAATTGGCGACTGTGGAAGAATATATTTGTAATGGCGTTCGGTCTCTTAGGCTTCAGTACAGGTCTTTATTCAAGTTTAGGCGAAATTATCGCTTCCTATTAGTCAAAACGCTTCACGATGATTTGTAATGCGTTTTATAAATAATATATCACTGGAGTTAAAATAATTAAAAAAAAAAGATGATTAAATTAAATATAAAATTGATGTCATATTTGTTAAATTATGCTCTCTAGAATAAAGTTTTTGAAACCATATTGGTAATTCATCGTTTTTTTTTTTAATTTTCACTCCAGTGATATTATTATTATTATTATTGGCTGCGCTATCATGGAAAGTTAGTGCTCGAAAAAGATGGTCTCGATAATTTGTGGTATTTGATTGTCAAAAAGAAAAAAAAAAGGCTGGATCTTTTTAAATTTTTTTTTTTTCAATTACAAATTCCACGTTTGATCTAATTTTTTTTCTCTTTATTTGGAAAATATTTTTTATATATAAATTTATAACACATCAATCAATAAGTCCCGGGACTAACCAACAGATGGCGCCTGTAATAACAAATCCATACCAACCTTGAGAAAAATTTCATAACATTCCGACTTTGTGTTATTTTTAAAACAACAGGAAAAGTTCAGTTTCGAGGAGGTTTTCCGGGCTCTGCACCATTCCATGCTATTTTTTTTTTTTTTTTCAAAAATATTGAATGAGATGTCGTGAAATTTTGACACCCAATTTCTAAAGGTTGGCACTAACTGAGAATGAATTTGTTATGAGATTCGCCATCTGATGGTTAGTCCTGGAACTTATTATTGATCCTTGTGTTATAGAAATCTCTTTTCCGCGTTTATTAACTTTATTTTAAATTTAGCTCCTAGATCTTGTTATCAAAATATCCGTCCTTTCATATTTTTTTTTTTTATTTTATCATAAATTGAGACATTTATAAAAAAAAACAAAAAACAAATTGTAAATATAAATAGACTGTCTTCATATATTTTTAGATACATTTTAGTGCCTCAAATTGCTAAGTTTTATTTAGCAATCCCTGAGGAGGAATCAAAAATTTTTCCAAAATTCTTCCATTACACATATTGGTGCTTTCGATTCTGAATCGGTGACGGAATTTTTAAATATCGCTTTTTTCTTATTTAATATTTATTAAAAAAAAAAAAATAATATTCAAAAAAAAAAAAAAAAGTATAATTTACAAAGTGACTGTGATTAGTTACAGTAACATTAGTAATTTTTTTAAGATTACCGTATATTTTAATAATTTCACTGATAGACAAAAAAAAAGATTTTTAGAAATTCGAGATCGGTGAATTTATAAATGTTTTTGCAATATTTTAAAGAAATTCGCTTTACAAGAAGGCCTCAAAAGCCAAGCTTCTTGATTAATAAGTGTGGCGAGCTGAGCCCATTGAGCTTTTCAAATCAATAGAGAAAATGTAACTACCCCATTTAGTTTCTGAATAAGGTCCGAAAATTGTGTTTTTAGAGCTAAATTTAAATAATAACGGCGGTCGTGTGGACATGGATAAATTATTTCAAATAATTTTTTACTTTTCCATGGATCCGTTGCCCTCGTTATTTCAATTTGCCATCTAAGCTATGATTCAGAGTTTTTAAAAAACTCGAGGGGTAATTTGGTGTTTTCGACTCTGTCACAGAAAGCACATTATATTTTTCTTAATTTTTTCGGTAATTTAAAGGTGCATTCTGTACTTTTTTGCCAGAACTATAAATACAAATCAAATTTTTAAGTATTAATTTTTAAAATTTTACATTAAAAATAAATTTTTTTGCGAAAATAGGTATTTTTTTCAAATCTTCGGGGGGTAATTACCCCTTTTACCCCCTCCTTGTATCCGCCTATGATTTGACCATCTACACTATGATTTTGAAAAACTGTAGGATTATTTTGGTGCTAAATTAAAATAACGACGGTGCTGTAACAGAAGAAAAGAGGAAATTATAACTTATACTAATAATTTTCATTTTTATCCACGAGCAGCGCCACCATCGTTATTTAAATTTAACGCCAAAACGATTTACATTTTTGGATTGTATTCAAAGACTAATGTCTCTTTTGATTTGAAAAGCTGAGATTATTCCCTTTCCAATGAGCTCAAATCAATCAGGAAATTTTTGAGAACTACAAAACTAAATATTTTAAAATTTTTACAATTTCAAATATGAATTAATCGATCTCCAAGTAACAAAAAAAAATCATTAGTTTTTTTTTTTTTGTTGTTCAGTGTTATAGTTTGTAGCGTAATAATATATAGTATTATCAAAATAGATTGTTGTCTTAAATTAAATATGAATAAAATTTGAAAAAAAAAAAAAATAATAAAAGGGGACCAATTTAGTTGATGGCACACTTATTCTAAAATTTAAAACCAAATTTTTTTATACAGTATTAATCAAATAGAATATACGTAATGTATTTACAGACACTTGTTGGAAAAATTTATTTTTATAATAATTTTCTAATTCATATTGAATTGAATTGGCCCGAATTTTTTTTTTTTTTTTTTGTATTTCTACTTAAATGATTTTAAAATCTTTTTTTTTTTTAATAATAAAGAGAAATATACTTCACTAGTCGGTTTTTCTAGTGTAGATCATCGATTGAAACTCGCACACGATATTTATATTTATTTATATAAATATAAAGCTAAAAAAAAAAAAAATCAAAAAACATGGACAAGTTCCTGATTCCTGGAGGTTTCTATTTTCTCTGGAGAATTGACTTCGCTCAGGAATTTTTTTTTTTCTATATATTGTAATTTATTATATTATATATTATATTAATAATAAAAAAAAAAAAAAACAAGCAAACGATTGTTGATCACTTAAAAGTGAGGTGATGCTTAAATAGTGAGAATTTTTTTTTTTTTTTCAGAGTGTCCATTTTTAAAACTTTTTTCAGCTCAAAAACAACAACAAATTAAAGCAATTGGAGCAAACATAAAAGGCGCGAAATTTGAATAGTCCAAATCAAATATTAGTATTAAATTAAATCTACTAGCTGCTTATGTGGGCAAAAATTTGGCCCTTCCACATTATTGTCGATTGTGGATTCAGTTATGTTTTATTTTATTAAAAATATATAAAAATTTACTTCGTTTAAAAAAAAAAAATAATAATTTTTTTTTTTTTTGTAGTAATAATTGAAATATTTAAATAATTCACTCGGTTTTATGTTTCAAAAATATTTAATTTAAAAAATTACATATTTCAACAGTCTTGTGTCACAAGTGATTAAATAAGTTTTTATTTGTTAAAGTGTATCAGGATGAAGAAAGAGAAGCAGCTAGTATTATTTCGTTTATTTCATACCCATTAGGCTGACGTTTCGGTCTCGGTCGAGACCATCTTCAGAGCTACAACATAGCAAGGATGAGGATAAATTTTAAAATTACAATTTTCTTTAATAGATAATTTTTGACTAATAATATGTAATACAAGAGATATAAAAATATATATATATATATCCTTATGGGCTGTCAATATGAGATAAATAACATAGACTCAATTATATAATTCATACCAATAAGTTATTACTTTAGTATATAAATGTAAATCAATATACAGAGGTTTAAAAAAAAAAAATTGTAATTTTAAAATTTATCCTCATCCTTGCTATGTTGTAGCTCTGAAGATGGTCTCGACCGAGACCGAAACGTCAGCCTAATGGGTATGAAATAAACGAAATAATACTAGCTGCTTCTCTTTCTTCATCCTGATACACTTTAACAACTTTTATCCAGCTATAAATTTACTTTTTTCTACAAGTTTTTATTTAATAATTAGTTTAAAAAAAATATATCTAACCGAGTGTATCATTTGTATATATAAATGAACGGTTGCAGTTTTATTTTTTTTTCCAAGTTTGGATTATAATCGTGACCTTTTTCAAAACTAAACAATGTATTAGGCCTTGAGTTTTTTAAATGATGATTAAAAAAAAATAATATATTCCACTACGCATACATATATATATAGGGTCATAATCTAAGATCATCTTTTGTTTTTTTTTAATTAAAAAACCCAATTTCCAAGTCCTGAAGAGGGTCACGAATTACGACCGAAACGTCGAATTGGAAAAATAAAATAATTAATTGACTACTTCATCTCTTTTCACAGTCATCTTTACTATATTATTTGTTTATTTAATTTTAATTAACAAAATGTTTCAAAAATAGCCTACGGTCGTAAGTAAAAAAAAAAAATTGGTGTATGCTCCAATGTAACAATTAAAAGAATTTTTTTTTTTTTTTTTTTTGAGCTGAAGAATATTTTTAAAACTTGGTTTTGTTACATTTTCATTTTATATAAAAAAAGTTGCCATATTTTAGTTGTATTAAAAAAAAATAAATAAATAAAAAAAATAAAAAAAAAAAAAGTAAATAAATAATAATATTTTAATATTGGGATATAATCAATCAAATAGATAAAGAAAGAAGAAAAAAAAAATGAAAATTTATAAATTCTATGATGATAGGCATTTTTTTTTTCAAATTTAAGACAACTAAATATTCACTTGCTCTGTATGTATTTTGCTCTAATAGAATCTTTGATTAAATATCATTATTAGATTTTCATTGTTTCTTTTTTTTTTTTTGAAAAATTAAATGTTAATAGAATAAAAATACAATAAAACATTTTTTTTTAAATATTGTTTTTTTTTTCTTAAGGTTGTTCGGACAGTACATCGTAAGTCATAATAGAATCTAAATTTTTTTTTTAAATAAAATTAAAAATATGAATGCCAAAATTCCTTATTATAATTTAGTCATGACTTATCATAGTTTATAATTGTATTAAGTTAATAATTTAATTACCAAAAATAATAAATGAATGACTTTTGACTCGAGCAGTTTTTCACGTAATATAGAACTGGCAACATTGCATTCATCAGCTATCTATTTTAAATCTTAAACGCCTTAAATTTTATTTTATTTAATGTATAACAATGATTAATGCAAATCATTTTAAACACAATGGACGATTTGCGAGAAAAAATATCGTAAAATTGAAAAAAAAAAATGTAACTGACATCGAGAAAAGACACTTATGTTATGCGACGTTGCCGGACTGGTCTCACTCTCGAGAATTCCTTATTTTTAAATATTGGCGACTGTCATTTTGGAGAATTTTTTGACTTTCTTGTTAAAATATCTTTAAAAGCGGACGGCAGAAACTTTTGATTTTATTTTTAACATATTCCTCGGATGTGAATTAATAAAATGTAAGTTTTTTGTTTTTTTATCAGATGCAGAGGTGGCTATATAATTCGATATGTGTGCGTTTCGTCGATATTCCCCATAGACTACATGTTAAATTTCAATTTTTTTAAAATTAATTACACGATAACCCTGGGTCAGATCTGCTTCAAAATTTTATTTTATACGTATTTGTTAGTGATTAATAACATATTAAAAAATTAGCTTTTAATATGATAAAGTGCTTTAATGTCCGAACAACCTTAAGCAAATCCCTAAAAGCACACATTTTGATGGAAATACTCGTTTTGAATAGGTCACGCAAAATGGTCTGGCTGTGAGCGAGAAGGTTGAAATTTTATAATTAAGTCAGGCACCCCCCTGGCACGTACAGAAAGATTTTGAACAAAATCGGCCAAAGAGTACTAGACTACTTTAATATTGTATATAGGGGAGACCAGGGGAATCCCGCCACACCGGGTTATTCCGTCACCAATGGCGTTATTTCAACTTTTTCTTGGAGGAGGGGGGGGGGGGTAAACATTTTTTTTCTTCAAATTTACTTACAAATAGGTACTCAAATTTGGTCAAAAACGAAGGCGAGCAATAGGATTCCAGGGGGCGCAGCCGTCTAGTATTATTTATAAAAATAAAATAATTGTTTTAAAAATAAATAATACTTTTCTTTTTACTTCCTCTTCAAGAACGAAAAGAACTAGGAGGTTGAAATTTGAGATTTAAGTCCTGGAATGTACCCTGAAGCTTTTGAACAAAATCGGTCAAAGAGTACTAATACTATACTGATGTACTTTTTCAGTTTTTTTTTTTGTTAAATGCTCTTTAAAATGTCAACTCAAGTAAGTTGTGTGCTATGCAGCCAGCCACACCAGATTTTTTAAATAATATTAATATTAGATTATTTTCGGAGTTAAATAAAAGGTGTGAGGAACTTTTTTCCAGGCGGGGGTCCCACGACCCCACACTATTGCTTTTTCTTTATGAAATTTATTAATTATTATTATAATATATTTGAATCATTATTATTATTTCAATTATTTAATTCACACTTTTTTTCTCATTCACACTCACACTCACACACATTCATACAGTCTTTTCGGCAACTCAGGCCATTTAAGACTTTAGACGATAACCGTTGTAATATATATTATCTATTGTGGGTTCAGGCATTTCTATTTAAGCCATCTGGTATCCAAATGGCTTAAATAAAATCTTCGGACTGCCTGGGTCCGAACCCGCGACGTTTGGTATAGGAGGTAGGCACGCTACCTACTACGCCACACCCGGGGCTCAATTATTTAATATTTATATATAAATAATTTACATGTATATCCTTATTGAGTTATTTTTCTTAAGTAATAAACTTAATTAGTAAATTTTTTCATGGATTTATTTGTTTTATTTATTTCTCTATTATTTAGTTAGTTTTATATCAGGTGGCGTAATTACCCGAGGTATTACCTGGGTACCTGGGGGAATCCCGCAACTGAATAGACAAATTAAAAAAAAAAAAATTTTTTAGTTATTTAGAGTGACCAAAAAATTTAGTAAATAACTAATTAAATAATAGAATGCAATTTCATCATTCATTTTTACTTTCTCTTAGTGTTTTTCGCCACACGGTCTGTCTGTGTGTGGGTGGGTGTGTGTTCAATTTAAAGCATGAAGGAATTGAGCTACGAGGTTGAAATTTTATATTTAAGTTAAACACCCCCCGGGACCGGAAAAATAAGCTTTTAATCAAAATCGGCCAAAGAGTACTAGTACTTTACTGATGCACTTTTTCAGTTTTTTTTTTTTACATTCTCTAAATTCGCTCCAACGATTTTTTTTTTTAATTCAAAAATCAATTATTTTTTAAAATGTATATTCTCATTTTGCCATTGAAATCTTCTGAAGACCACTTTACTCTTGTACTCCATAGAGAAGATAGGAGAAATGGTTGCCATGGTAACAGAATATAAATATTTTCTCATACTTATAAATTTTACATCTTTAATTCTAATATATCGGGGGAAACTAAATATATGTCGACACAAAAAATCTGGTGTGACAAGCACAGTACACAACATTCGATTACCGAAGGTAAGAGA
The DNA here is from genome assembly GCA_023213315.1 of Euborellia annulipes. Taxonomy (NCBI): domain Eukaryota; kingdom Metazoa; phylum Arthropoda; class Insecta; order Dermaptera; family Anisolabididae; genus Euborellia; species Euborellia annulipes. The sequence goes on along the minus strand of JAKCPI010019015.1, from coordinate 20,314 downwards.
AAGTTGTGTGCTGTGCGCCAGTCACACCAGATTTTTTTTATTATAATACACTTTTCTATCAATTAAAAATTGTTCTTCCTTAAAAGGTCTCCCCATTCGCCTGGTCTCCCTACTTTTTATCGCCCCAATGATTTTGATTATAATTTACAAATCAATTAATTTTTAGATGCTCTTTAAAATGTACATTCTCATTTTGCTTATAAAATTGTTTGAAGCACACTTTACTCTTGTATTTCATTGGAGAAATAATAATCAAATTCTTCACTTATTTATTTCTGTAAATTGCAGGTAAATTAAATAGCTTCTTGTGCCAAAGGTCGAAGTTTTGCATCCCGCCCCAGGCGAAAGAATTGTTTCAATTGAATTGGATACCAATCAATAAAATTCTAACGTAGCTAGAGGGCATGTTTATGTGACTTTCCCCTTTGAAAATAAACAAATATAAATAAAAGATTAGCCGAGAAAATAAATAAAAAAAAAAAGGTTTATTTGCTCGAAGATGAATCGGAAATTGATTATGATTTTATCTTCAAATATTTTTGTCTTTTTTTTTTTTTTTTTTTCTTCATTTACAGGTGACACCAACACTAAAATTATATCAGCAGGCTGATATCGAATTCAATGAGCGAAATTTCAACTGTCCTTTTTACAGTAAGTTTACAAATTTTATTATTATTTATTTATGAAATACAAATTAAAAAAAAAAATATATATAGACCTATATAAAATCTTTTGATTTAAAAACTTTCAAATTTCGTTCAAAAAACGTTTCTAAAAAATCATTTGTTTTTTTTTTTAAATAAAAAAATCAAAATAAATGCGATTCAAAAACAAAACCGTCTTTGTTTGTTTTGATTTTGCTCAGTTGCTATGATAAAAAAAAAATAATTTTTAAAAATACATTCAAGTGATTTCATTAATATTGGCAACTTGTTCAGCGAAAATACTCCCTTTTTCCCTATATTAGTCTAAAAATGAGGCGGTAAGTCAATTTGATTAACTCCCGCCCGGGATACAATACCTTTTAGCGCCCCCCCCCCCAGGACCGTCTTAAGAAATTCGGCGCCCGTGGGCGACTAGAAATAACGCGCCCCTCTTCCTAAGAAAATACACAGAATGGCAAATGGGAGCGGGGTGTACGGAAAAGTTATACAAAAGTGTCAGAACTAGAAAAAATCAATTTATTACTTTTATACTAAACAAAAATAAAATTTAATTAAATCAAAAAACATTTTAGAAGAAAAACATACCTTAATCTAAACAAATGTGACTTATAAATTTATTTTCCGAGCTTTTTCTCTGGCAAACTGATCAATAATACACTGTAAAAAAAAAATTTTAATTTTAGTATGTTTTAGTATAGTAAATTTACAAATTTTCCTTGTAAATGATAACTACCATACATTTGTATACTAAATTTACAAATCTATGCATTCAAAAAATTTTTACAACCAAAAAACATTTTAAAATTACAATTCTCTTGGAAAATTAGAGTAAATATTGTAATTTTACAATACGATTTCTAATTTTACAATACAACGGCATTGTAATTTTAGAAGTTATTTTAGAAAAGGGTTTGTAATTTTACAAAAAGGTTTCTAATTTTACAATACAAGGGTATAGTAATTTTCCTTTTAAGGCTGCCAACATGGCCGACTTTGTTTCGACTGCTTTTTAGCTTTCTTAATAAAGACATTTTTGGCACTATAAGGATTTATTTAAGTTATAATAATACAAAAAATAATAATATTATGATAACTTTAAGTTTATTTTTTATTTTATTATTTAGTAAAAATAGTTGACAATGAGGTCATACTTGAATGCCAAATAGCAGAGATAGATCATTAGTTAACAGGTGATTCGATGGTCAAATGGACTAGGCAGCAGGCTTCTACCAAAAAGGTCAGTGTTCAAATCCTGGAGGAATTTTTCATTAAATAAAAATATTTACTTCACTCCATCCAGGTAGAGACGTCCCCTAAAGGTCAATAACCTATGGGTCCAGTCGTAAATTTTTTTTTCTTTTTTCTAAATATTAGTAAAATTACAAACATTTGGATTGTAAAATTGCTAAATATTTGTAAAATTACCAGACATTTGGACTCGAAAATTGCTAAATATTAGTAAAATTACCACACATTTGTAAACGATTTTTGCAAAGAGTTTTGTAAAAATATAATTCAACTGTATAGTAAATTTAGTATCTATTGGTCTTGGAAATTTGCTTACAACAAAAAAATTGTAAAATCATCGAAATTTTTTTTACAGTGTATCACTAGTATTTAAATTATCAAAGAAATCTCTCTCAAAGGATAAAATACTTAAATCATTGAGTTTGCTCTGTCCCAAAGAAGATCGTAAGTAATTTTCTGATAGCTGAAAATGATCTTTCGCCACTGCAGTTTGTTTTCCGTTTCATTATGATCCGCCACTGATCGTTTGTCAGCACATTTGGAAGAAATAAAAATCAGTTAAATAAGAAATTTAAGAAAGTGTTTTAATTTAAAAATAAGTGAAAACTAATAAAATGAAAAATGAATTTTTAGAAAACTAATAAATAAATGACTAATAAGAACAAAAAAATATAGATATTGCCGCCCCCAAAAGGCTTGCGCCCTGGGGCTATAGCCCATTTAGCCCTGTGGTTAGGGCCCCCCCCTCCATTCGAAAACCATATAATATATGTAAAATATACTCGCAAATTAATAAATAAATAAAGTCATAGGCTCAAGCTAGGCTTTAAATTTGAGACAAAATTATCCAGAAATTTTTTTTGTTTTGAAGACCATTTGGGGCGCCACCCTTTGTGAGTAGAGCCCGGGGCATGATGCCCCCCCCCCTTGCTCCCCTCGCTACGCCACTGCTTCCAGTGCACCTGGCCCGTGTTTTTCGGTCAAATGTAGTGAGTTCGGTTCTAATAAAAAAAATATTCAAAAGCTATAATTAAAAGAATTTGCAGGGAATCCCTCGGTACGCGAGTCGCCTCTCCGCTGGATTCGATCCTTTTATACAATTTTGGTTTAACCCTCTGGCCAAATTGGCTTACCGCCATCTTTTTTAGGCTAATCAAGTGAAAGGAGGAAGTATTTTCCCTCAACAAATTGCCAATTGTAAACTCGCGCCAAAAATATCTTTCTGCCCCCCCCCCCCTTTGCTCAGTCTTTCAGATCTTGGGCTTTACGTCTTGTTTATGTATGCAAAATTTCAAAACAATGGTCGGAACCAGTTGAAGGAGGATCCAGCCTAAGGCGGGCGGCGCGACTAGTAGTGCTAGAAATTTTTCAAATTTCTTTCTTTTCCGATGAGTGGTTCCCGAAATCTACACAGAAACATATTAATATTTATTACTAAATTAATGCAAAAGAATATAGCCTAAAATATTTCTCCACGTTCATAATACTATACTTGCTCCTTTCTATAACTCTATAAATATACTTATAATAGAGAAGAAAATTAAAATAATTGCCTTTTACGAAGATTTATTAAAGTTAGCGATTGTAAATGACGAATTATTCTATTATATATTATGAAAAATTAAAAAAAAAAAAATTCGCCCGAACAGGGACTTGAACCCTGGACCCTTAGATTAAAAGTCTAATGCTCTACCGACTGAGCTATCCAGGCTCTTGGAATGTAAACTTCTAACATATTTCTTTCGAAATTACTTCAAAACATAAATTCTTTCTTGGAATTGATCACACGACGTTTCGGAGACTAAATCAAGAGCGGATAATCTGGAGTGACTGGTCGCACAGCACACCATTTTTTACTTTCTCTTACCTATGTATATATGTAATATATATATAGAGAGAAAGTATTGGATTCATGTCAAAAATTCGATGTCGAGATTTTGATGGATCTTCACGTTTTGAGGTCCCCTGAATCCAAAAAAGTGGTTTTCGCGACATGGTCTGTCTGTCTGTGTGTGGGTGTGTGTGTGGGTGGGTGTGTGGGTGGGTGTGTGGGTGGGTGTGTCTGTGTTCAATTTTAAGCATGAAGGAATTGAGCTATGAGGCTGAAATTTTATATTTAAGTTAAACACCCTCCTGGACCGGAAAAATAAGCTTTTAATCAAAATCGGCCAAAGAGTACTAGTACTTTACTGATGTACTTTTTCAGTTTTTTTCGATTTTCTCAAAATTCGCTCTAACGATTTTGATTAAAATTCAAAAATCAATTATTTTTTAGATGCTCTTTAAAATGTATATTCTCATTTTGCGATTGAAATCTTCTGAAGACCACTTTACTCTTGTATTTCATAGGGAAGATAGGAGAAATGGTTGCCATGGTAACAAAATATAAATATTTTCCCATACTTATAAATTTTACATCTGAATTCAAATGTTCCGTACTGTCGGGAACTAAATATATGTCGACACAAAAAATCTGGTGTGACAAGCACAGAACACAACTTTCGATTACCGAAGGTAAGAGAAAGTTGTGTGCTGTGCGCCAGTCACACCAGATTTTTCTTACTTTCGGTAATTTATAGGTGCTTGTTTACCAGAATATTAAATACAAATCAAATTTTTAAGTATTAATTTTTCAAATTTTATATTAAAAATAAAATTTAATTTCCGAAAAAAATATTTTTCTCAAATCTCGGGGAGGAGGGGGGTAATTTACCCCTCGACCTGTATCCGCCCTTGGGCTAAATGCCCCCTTCTAACATCTAACTGACAATATAATTAATAACAAATTTTTATTATTAACTGATAATAAATGACCTTTTTTATTTCAAAATCACTTTGGTGTAAATTCTTTCTTGTAGGCCTAATCAGGGCCGGAACTAGGAGATTTTATAGGGGGGGGGCAAAATTTTATTTGCCGTCCCCTCAAAATTTTCCTTGATCTCAAAAAATTTTTCTGCAAAAAAATTTTTTTTTTTTTCGCGGAACCAAATGTTCCCGGCCGAAAAAATATTTTACCTTTTTTTTTTAGAGAGGCAAAAAATTTGCCGTCCGCGGAACCAAAATTTTTTCGTGTGCCGTCCGCGGAACATTTTCTCTTGCGCGGAACTTAAATTTTTCCCATTCCGGAAAAAATATTTTTTCTTTTTTTTTTTTTTGACGTTAAATTTTTGCCACCTGAATAATCAAAAATTTGTATCTTTCTTTAATTGCCGCCCCCCTAATATCTGCCGCCTGGGGCACGTGCACCCCTCTGCCCCCCCCCCGTAGATCCGGCCCTGGGCCTAATTTATTTATTAATCTCACGGCGTTACGTTTTTTTTTTTTTAAAGGAGGGTGTATTGCTAATATATTTCTTAATAAGCCAGGTGTGTAGGCCCTATATTAATTGTCTGAAACGTAATTGATTAAAGAAAGGCGAGAGTGTGGCACAGACAGATGAAGGACGGTTGTGGGCTCTTTGCGCCCCCCTTCAGCCGACTACGGTTCTATTAAAATGATAACTTAAATAGAAAATTCTACGATGTGCAGGTAGGAAGTTCATCCATTGGGAGGATTCTTTGTAAACAATGACAGAAATAGAAACAATAGAATCATCTGATGACGATGAAGAGGATGAACACTACGAGCCGTTTCTACATAGGACAGTCAGTCATCCAACTTCGTAAGCATCTTGCTTTCTTCTCTTTCATTTTTGAATTGATTTTTATTTCTTTTTATAGTAATCTGGAGACTCTGGTCCACCTATTGAAAGGTTCACTTGGGTCAGGTATCCTCGCCATGCCCTGGGCCTTCTCTAATGCCGGTAGCCTGGTCGGATTATTTGGAATCTTCTTCATTGGATTCGTTTGCACTTACTGTGTCCATATCCTGGTTGGTTAGAGTTTCTTATTTAACGATGTGATCAATGATAGGAGGAAGGAGTTGTCTATTCCCTCCCAATTCACATGTTTCGGTGTATTTGATTGGACTCTTAGGGGGTTGTCATAAAACATGATTATGGTACTGTACAATAACCAGTGGCGGCTCGCCCATAAGGACTCTCGGACGCCGCCCCTCCTAAAGATTTGAAAAAGTAAAAAATAATTAAATACCCATTCAATTATAATTATACATCTAACTAACCAAAGTATTTTATCAATCGCATACATCGGAAATATAGGGAAAAAAACAGGCCAAAATAGCGCGAAAAGTGCGTATTTATAGTCGTCGGACGCTGGGCTGAACGCCCAAATCCATCACCATGCAGTTATATGAAGAGAGGTGTGGTGGGGGCTGCTGGTGCTATGACGCGTGTAAGCTTGAGCCGAATGGGAGTTTTGGGACGCCGTCCGAGCATGCGCAGAGCGAAGCATCAGCTAGTCGCCGTAGAGCGCGCCGGCGCGCCGGCATATCCGCGTGAAAAATGTATTTTTGTTTTAATTTGCAAAATATCGCAACAAATACATTTTTATTTTTTAATATCATTCATCCATACAATCGAGGGTCCGGAATAAGCCGATCAGATATAAGACAGTGAGTGAGTCTGCGTATATAGTATTTAATAATTAAGCTTTATAAGCAAACTAGATATTTTTGTTAAAAATCGAAACACATGGCATCACAAATTTAATAGCTAGATTGCATTAAAAACTCACTAAAATACACAAAATAATCAAAAATTTTCCGGGGAGGGCCCCCCAGACCCCCCGGTGGTGCGCCCCCAGGCATTAAACTCACGAGCCGCCACTGACAATAACATTAAACCGAAATGTGAATTGGGAGTTTCATTGGTGAAGAGACTACACCCTTTATGGTTGCCACTTCCAGTCATTGATCTCATCTTTATCATAGCTATTTCCACATTCCAGAAATTTATTGTTTACTACCAAACAACATTTGTCAGATACAATGTACCGTATCGTTTATTAGTATTTTAAATGACCGGAATCTGTTGATATAAAGTAAGCACATTTTTACAATGTTGCTCTCTTAAAACGAATTAGTAGAATTTTTACTTATTCAAACAGTAGGTAAGAAAATTACATCAAATTTAGTCATTTTGAGTAGAATCTACTAATATATTTAGTAAATTTATTGGTTACTTTTAGATTAGTTATTTTTTACTAATTCAAAAAGTAGTTCATTCAATTCCGGCTGTCTGAGAAGCCAACATGGCCGACCAGCTGTTTGATCGGTTCCTTAATAAAGACATTTTTGGCAATATAAGGCTTTATTTAAGTAATAATAATACAAATAAATAATAATATTGAGATAACTTGTATTTTTTGTTAAAAATTGCAGGAAATATATGTTAAGCCAAAACAAATAGATTCCAAATTTTTTTTAATTAATAAAATATTATTTTTTAAATAGTCAATCAAGAAATATTTTTACTTAAAATTTAGTAAATATATTTCTTGATATAACGATAATTAGTTTTATTAAGTTTATTTAGAAATAAATTGCTGGGAAGGAATATAGTAACATTCAAGTAAAAAGCATTGTTAACCTAAGCGATATACTTATATACCAAATAACAGAGAAGTAAGAGTAAGTCAGTTTAAGTGGGTTTGTCTAGAACTCGAGTCAGTAAACACAACTTAGGTCCTGGTGTCATCGCACCTTATTTCATATATCTTAAACGTGTCTTTTTTTTGGTCATTATTTTTTAAAAATTCACTTTTTCAATTAGTGAATTTTTCATATTAATAATTTTTACTAATTGGAAAAGTGGATATCCACTATATACGGGTGGTCTATGGTGGTCTATTTTGCACATCTTAAAAAAGTGACTATTCACTATGAATTAGTAGTTTTTTACTAATTCGTTTTTAGAGAGTGTGAAGGAAAAAGATATCACTGCCGCGAAATGTCTTAAAAAGGCATATCAATGAACAAGCAAAGTTTCCTTAAGTCCCCAATATTCCTCAATGAAAGTAAGATAATTAAAAGCGTTATTAGCAATTTAATTATTTGCAGGAACATCTTGTTTTTTTGGGAGGGTGGTCAATTTTATAATCAGAATTTGATACTTTTCTAGTATCTCAGATAAAATTTACAGTCTTTAAAAGTCTAAATTTACAACTAAGCTTACTACAAGTATATAAATTTAATCATTTTACGATAAACAGGTCAAGAGTGCTCATATGCTTTTACTTCGGATAAAAAAACCATCTTTGGGTTATGCTCAGGTTGCCAGATACGCATTTCTGTTAGGCCCCCCCTCCAGTGAGGAAATTTGCTTTCTCCGCCAGGTAAAATTCTTTTTTCTTCTCTTATTTATGTTTCGTTGTTATATTCATGAATTTTGTTCAATTTCTAGGGTCATTAGCAATACATTCCTTGTCAGTAATCTTCTGGGCTGTTGCTGTGTCTATATGATATTTGTAGCTGAAAATTTAAAACAGGTATTTATTTTAAAGAGTAATTGCTTCTGTCGCCTCCCAAAAGATTTAATTAATTTAATAAAAATAAGGGTATTCCTAGTATTTTACTCCACGTTAATCTCTTATTTCTTTATTTTGTTTCAGGTTGTGGATTTTTATGCCCATAGCAGTCTTGACCTTCGAATTTATTTGTTGGCCATGTTACCAATTTTGCTTTTAACCAATATGGTCCGTAGTTTGAAATATCTATCCCCTCTTTCATTGGCTGCCGATTTTTTGATCATCTTAAGTTTAGGCATTATATTATATTATGTTTTTATCAATTTACCTAATTTTGACTCTGTTCCTACTTATAATCATATCTCAAAGTTGCCACTTTTCTTTGGAAACGCCGTCTTTGCTCTTGAAGGAATTGGTGTGGTGAGTTTTTACATTCTCTTACCTATATGATATAATATATACGATATATAGAGAGAAAGTATTGGGTTCATGTCAAAATTGTAATGGATATAGAGGAAGGTCATCTAGTACGGGGCAGCATGTTTGGCAGGTATTGGAGAGGTAGTGTTTTGGCCAAACGGCACTAGGGGCAACATCCACAACGGCATAGCTGTGAGTGCAGTGATGTCAAAGGCCAGTTTTAGGCATCTTGAATTTGTCTTGCTACGCGTTCTTTTGTAAGGAGTGTTTAAGTTGAATTTTCGTTCACGGAGATTTCTTATTTTCAATGTAAAGTACGTACACAAGTACGTTTTAATTATCCTGGAAGCAACTAAGGGTTATTGTATGTTAGTTTTGAGCGATTCGTCCCGATCGGGCTAGTAGTAGGTTCATTATTTTTAAACTCTTTACAAACTCTCTTAAAACGAATTAGTAGAATTTTTACTTATTCAAACAGTAGGTAAGAAAATTACATCAAATTTAGTCATTTTGAGTAGAATCTACTAATATATTTAGTAAATTTATTGGTTACTTTTAGATTAGTTATTTTTTACTAATTCAAAAAGTAGTTCATTCATTTCCCGCTGTCTGAGAAGTCAACATGGCCGACCAGCTGTTTGATCGGTTCCTTAATAAAGACATTTTTGGCAATATAAGGCTTTATTTAAGTAATAATAATACAAATAAATAATAATATTGAGATAACTTGTATTTTTTGTTAAAAATTGCAGGAAATATATGTTAAGTCAAAACAAATAGATTCCAAATTTTTATTAAATTAATAAAATATTATTTTTTAAATAGTCAATCAAGAAATATTTTTACTTAAAATTTAATAAATATATTTCTTGATATAACGATAATTAGTTTTATTAAGTTTATTTAGAAATAAATTGCTGGGAAGGAATATAGTAACATTCAAGTAAAAAGCATTGTTAACATCAGCGACATACTTATATACCAAATAACAGAGAAGTAAGAGTAAGTCAAGTTTAAGTGGGTTCGGCTAGAACTGGAGTCAGTAAACACAAGTTAGGTCCCGTTGTCATCACACCTTATTTCATATATCTTAAACGTTTCTTTTTTTGGTCATTATTTTTTAAAAATTCACTTATTCAATTAGTGAATTTTTCATATTAATAATTTTTACTAATTGAAAAAGTGGATATCCACTATTTACGGGTGGTCTACTTTGCACATCTTAAAAAAGTGACTATACACTATGAATTAGTAGTTTTTTACTAATTCGTTTTTAGAGAGAACGCCACTACTTACTTTTTTTTTTTTTTTTTTTTTTTTAAACATTCACACTTTTTTCTCATTCACACTCACAATCACACTGTCTTTTCGGCAACTTAGGCCATTTAAGACTTTAGACGATAACCGTTATTTATTATTATACATATATGGGGTCCAGGCATTCTTATTTAAGCCATTTGGTATCCAAATGCCTTATATAAAATCATCGGACTGCCTGGGGTCCGAACCCGCGACGTTTGGTATACGAGGTTAGCACGCTAACCTCTACGCCATGCCCCGAGGGCCACTACTTACTTGTAGTAAAGAAAACGAAGAAAAAAAAGAAACAAAAGCTTGCAGAATCAAGAAGGTTGTTGGGTGAAAAATAAATAGAAAGAGGTAAACATTGCCAAAGGAAATCAAGTTACCTGCGGTTCAATAATTCTTAATATTGCAATATCATAGCTTTGATTCTGTTTCTAAAGAGCGATTCACCCTCTACAATTCTTTTCGGTTCCTTAATGCCGATTCAATAGGCAGGCCAAGATAGGATTCTTATTTTATAAGTAAGCACTCAAATCGCATACGTAATAGTACTTTTAGGAGGCTAGAAATCATTTGGCCAAAACAATGTCAACGTTCTCCAAGAGTCAGTTCTGCATCAAATGACTCGTATTAGCAGATGCTCATTCTTGTAGAGATATATAACAGGTACGATCTTAATCCATTTCAGGAATTACTATAATCCCCAGGATTCCCCATTATTCCCTTCTTGATTAACGACAGGGCTATCCAAAGATTCGGCTGAGTTTTTCTTATAAGTCCGCATTATATTTATTTACTCACTCTTTATATATTGATTTCAGGTGATGCCTCTTGAAAACAACATGAAATATCCCCAAGATATGATCGGATGTCCGAGTGTCCTTAACACTGCAATGTCTATAGTTGTCGTTCTTTACTCAATATTAGGATTCTTCGGATATATGCGTTATGGAGAATACGCCAAGAGCAGCATCTCTCTTAATCTACCAAACGATGAAATGTAAATAAAAAAAGAATCCGTAGGCTCTTAATTCACTAGTGTAGTCAGAATTTATGTTTTTGTGATTAAGTTCCTGAATAATTATTTATTTTTATTTTATTTTTTTAAGTTTGGCCCAGGCGGTAAAAGTGATGATTGCTCTGGCGATGTTCTTTTCCTATAATCTTCAATTTTTCGTGGCCTTTGAAATTATTTGGATGGGTGTAAGAAAGAAAGTCGATCATAAAGATATCTGGAATTATTCATTTCGGATTATTCTTGTTATTGTAACAGGTATTAATATTTTTTTATTAATTTATATGAATCATACAAATTCAAAAGAAAATAGATACAGTATAAACTATTTAGCCGAGGAAGGTAATTTTTTCTACTGTCGATTTAAAAATTTTTGGGATCAAAATAGGATGGTGGGAAAAAGAGGGTTATTCATCAAATCGATATATGTTTATGAAGTCAGAACGTATTTGCATTTGTTTAAGCTTAGTTGAGACTGTAAACGTTTGTTTTTGGATCTATGTTTATGAGTAACGTTTCCAGTGCTTCACAAAAGTGTAACTTTGTTTCTGAACTGTTTCTTAGTTGCGACATGCTTTCGTTTTAATGGGGATGTTGTTTATGAAGAAATTTGAATCAACCAGCCCTGATTACTTGTAAAGAGTGCATCTGTCATCAGCCGGGATCTCACATTAACACCCTCTCCTTGTAATAGACCTTCGAAATAACATGGCGATATTTGAGTAAAATGCTAAAAAAAAAAAGCATAACATACAATTTATATTATCAAAGATCAACCATCACACTTCATATCTTTAAGCCTTGCTTAACATAATTCCTAACTAATGGATTCATGTCAAAAATTTGTTGTCGAGATTTTGATGGATCTTCACGTTTTGAGGTCCCCTGAATCCAAAAAAGTGGTTTTCGCGACATGGTCTGTCTGTCTGTTAATAAAGAGCCAAAATACCTGTTCGAGAATTACGCTTTTAGAGTGGAGATTGGGCGAGTAGTTCCTAGGGCGTGTCCTCTGGACCTGCGTATGCCTGTCCATAGGACGACGACTTATGACCGCTCATTCTTGGTAACATCGATAAGGTTATGGAATGGTATCCCGAATGACATCAGATCGGCACGCTCGTTGGGAGTTTTTAGAAAAAGGTACCAAGAGTACCTGATAAAGAGACAGGAGCGGACGGTAGATGCATGATGGACGGTGGAGAGAGATAGATTGATAATACTTAGTTCTTTATTATGTGTACCTTTTTTTTTATGCTTTATGAGGCAAATTGCCTCAGAGCAAATAAATGTTTTTATTCATTCATTTTATTCATTCTGTTAACAAAATATCTCAAGAACGAAAAGAGCTATAAGGTTGAAATTTTATATTTAACTTAGGTAGCCTCTTACCTGAGATGTGACATGAACTTTTCAATAAAATAAGCCACAAAGTACTAATACTTTAATGATGCACTTTTTCAGTTGTTTATTTTTTTTCGATTTTCTCCAAATGCCCTCCAACAATTTTGATTAAAATTCCAAAATCAATTATTTTTTAGATGCTCTTTGAAATATATATTCTCATTTTACCATTGAAATCTTCTGAAGTCTACTTTATTCTTGAACTTCATAGGAAAGATAGGAGAAATGGTTGCTATGGGAACAAAATATAAATATTTTACCATACATCTCTCGAGTACTGTACTGTCGGAAACTAAATATGTGTTGACACAAAAATCTGGTGTGACAAGCACAGAACAGAACTTTCGATTACCGAAGGTAAGAGAAATTTGTGTGCTGTGCGACCAGTCACAGCAGATTTTTTGAATCTTTATTCCTTTAACTCTTGAGTAATATAGATAAATTGGTAGCATAGTTTCTGCAATAGTTTCACTTAACATGATGAGTCCGAAACATTGACTGATATTTGGACCTGGTATAGGTTGTTTAGAAACAAATGTTTAGTCTTATATAATATCAGTTCCGGGGTGACCGAGCCGGAGCTCGGTCTTTTTTTTATAAAATTGTAAAAAACTAAAAAAAGTACATCAGAAAATATTTAAAATTTGAAAGAAATTATAACGAGACAACTTGCTCCTCAATGGAAACATCAATAAAAGCACCAAAATAAGAACTAGCAGTCCAGGGAGAGCTTTGAGGAATAGCAACATTACTGGGTGGATACTTAAGAGGAGACAGTGCCTCATAAGAAAACTTTAATCATGAGATATAAGAGAGTTGCCCAGGAAATGCGTCAGCCTGGAGACAATTAAAAATTATTATTTTCAATAAAATTAATTAATAATTAGTATTTTAATAATATAATTTAAATAATAGATATTTTTCTACTAATTGGCCTTTTTGACATTATTAAATTAAATACATTGTAAATAATTATTGATATAAAAAATTAAATTTACAAAATTGCACATTAATTAAAAGTTAATATTCGAGGAGAGTTAAATCTGTTGGTCCAGGGTAAAGAAAGGGAGGGTTTGACCAGGAAGCAAGCCCACTAGGCTTTGAACATTTAAAACGAAACGAAACCTTTAAAACGAAAATTGGAAAAAAAACTAAAAAAGTACACCAGTAAAGTACTAGTACTCGAAGTTTCCCAAACATGAGACCTAGCACAATTTCATTTTTACGGGACCACAAATAGTATATATTTAAAATTTGAAAAAAATCGTTAGAGCCGTTTTCGAGAACTGATATGCATATGGGTGATTCTTTTTTACAAACCGAACACTTTCGACCGACATGTTTTTGATTTGGCTGAAATTTTTTTTACGGGCCCTATAACGAAAAAAGATAGCCATCCGCGAGGATTTTGTTTTTTCTTTAATATTTTGGGAAATAGAGAGGGTCGAAAATGTGAAAATTTGATGATTTTCTGCTTAGACGCTCACTTTTTAAAAATTCATAACTCTGGTTCTATTTGAGCTAGAAAAAAACTTTTTTACCATTTTAAAGCTAAAAAGAGTGAACTTTAAGAAAAAAAGTTCCACCAAAATTTATTAAAGATTTCACATTGTTATCAACAATTGAAATCTTTTAAATCGATTTTTAACAATCGGGCCCCAAATGTATTGCATTTTTATTAGTAACCATCGCATTTCTACGCCGAATTTTATAGCCGATAACGGTTTTTTAATCGATGGAGAATCAATTAGTACTATTGAAAAATCTGCCAAGTATTTCATGCGGTAAAATGACGTCATATCAAAAATAAGAAAAAGTCCGGGGGGTATTAACCACTTTCCAAAACTATATTTAGATTTAATGGCTTTTATGGCAAGCAGTTATCCGCCGCACCAAGTAGCGGGATATTTTTCGATATTTTTACCTAAGAAATGATATTTTTCGAGAAAAACCAATTTTGGAGTTAATTACTAGGGATTTTTTATTTATTCGATTAGAGGTTTTTCTGCACAAAATGACATCCCATTTAGTTCACTGATCCGATTCGTTGCTACAGGTTTAAACTTCAAATTAGAATTTACCGCAGCGCGGTAAAATAAAATGATAGAAAAAATAAATGGTGAATCTTTAGCTGAAAACTCATTCTTTCTAACCGTATTCCCATAATTATATTCTTAAGACAGAGAGTGCAAGCCGATAAACTTTTTCGTGCAAAGATTTTTTTTCTTGCCCTAGAGCATGAACGAAAAAGTTTATCGGCTTGCATATCTCCTCTGTCTTAAGAGGTATAATTATGGGGAATATACGGTTAGAAAGAATGAGTTTTCAGCTAAAGATTTCACCATTTATTTTTTTCCTATCATTTTATTTTACCGCGCTGCGGTAAATTCTAATTTGAAAGTTTAAACCCCTGTAGATTACGAACGGCTAATCAGATCAGACTAAATGGGATGTCATTTTGTGCAGAAAGAAAACCTCTAATCGAATAAATAAAAAAATCCCTAGTAATTAACTCCAAAATTGGTTTTTTTCTCGAAAACATCATTTCTTAGGCAAAAAATATCGAAAAATAGCCCTACTTGTGCAACGGATAGCTGCTTGACCATAAAAGCTACATTAAATCTAAATATAGTTTTGGAAAGAGTGGTTCAATGCCCCCGGACTTTTTTTTCTTATTTTTGATATGACGTCATTTTACCGCATGAGAGTACTTGGCGGGATTTTTTTTCAATAGTACTAATTGATTCTCCATCGATTAAAAAACCGTTATCGGTATAAAATTCGACGTAGAATGCGATGGTTATAATAAAAATGCAATACATTTGGGGCCCCATTGTTAAAAATCGATTTAAAGATTTCAATTGTTGATAACAATGTGAAATCTTTAATAAATTTTGGTGGAACAATTTTTTTCTTAAAGTTCACTCTTTTAGCTTTAAAATGGTAAAAAAAGTTTTTTCCTAGCTCAAATAGAACCAGAGTTATGAATTTTTAAAAGTGAGCGTCTAAGCAGAAAATCATCAAATTTTCACATTTTCGACCCTCTCTATTTCCCAAAATATTAAAGAAAAAACAAAATCCTCGCGGATGGCTATCTTTTTTTTCGTTATAGAACCCGTAAAAAAAATTTCATCCAAATCAAAAACATGTCGGTCAGAAAGTGTTCGGTTTGTAAAAGAATCACCCATATATATAAACAAACAAACGTACATTGCTTGTTTAATATAATTAGATTAGATTAGATTAGATAGATTAGATTAGATATAATATCATTAAGACGTGAGTTCTATAATAATGTGGTTTTGTTTGCAGTTTGTATCTCAGCGGCAATGCCCAATTTGGGACCATTAATGTCTCTGGTGGGCGCTATTTGTCTCTCAGCTCTCGGTCTCATTTTGCCACCAATTATTGAATTGGCGACATATTGGGAGGATCCAGGGCTTGGAATGTACAAATGGCGTCTTTGGAAGAATATTCTTGTGTTATTATTCGGATTCATAGGCTCCTCTACAGGTATCTATTGCAGCATACATGAAATCATTGAAAACTATTAATCAAATGATTGTTATGATTTTATATTTATCATCAAAGTCAATAAATTACTGACAAAAATATAAAGAGATTTTTTTTTTTTAATCTGGTGTGACTAGCCGCAGAGCTCCAAACTCTTTTATATTTAGAATATGTGAGGTTTCACTAAGTTGTAAATGAAAGAAATATTGAATTTTTAACTTGATATATTTCGGGCTATTAACCCATCTTCAAGAGTGCATACATGTGACTGAGTGAATAAAGAGAGTAGATGCTGCCAAGTTTAGGTAGGTGGGGGGAGGAATTGGAGACATTTGTGAGTGTTTGCTTGGAACTAGTGTTGCCTATTATTTTGCCTTATGTATATTACTACTATATTAATAGGCAGCCCCCTCCAGAGGCAACCCTAGTCCCAAGCAAACACTCACAAATGTCCCCAATTCCTTCCCCCACCTACCTAAACCTGGCAGCATCTACTCTCTTTTATTCACTCAGTCACATGTATGCACTCTTGAAGATGGGTTAATAGCCCGAAATATATCGAGTTAGAAATTCAATATTTCTTTCATTTACAACTTAGTGAAACCTCACATATTCTCAATAATTTTTTTACTTATAAATATGTTTCACGGAAAACCTACACCACTTTCCCTCCAAACTATCTTTTATATTTGGCAATTGAAAGTTGTGTCCAGTGCTTGTCACGCCAGATTTTTTGTGTCAACAGATATTTTGATTGACGATTCTACCTGTATATTAAACTATGAACAAAATAGTTATCAAAGGACAGGATTCAGCGCTATCCATATAGCCAAGAAAAGATCTCACTTCTAAGGCATTTATCATTAAATTTTCTTATATTTTATTTTTGATAACTATTTTGTTTATAATTTCGTTAATAATAACCGATTTGCACGAAAAAAATTAAACAACTACAGAATATCGTAAATATACGATTTTTGCATTCAAGGATAGTAAAAATGTTTTAGGGGGTGTCCAAAATAAAAAATTGAAAAAATTCGATTTTTTCTAAACTTGATGTTACTGAAAATGGAATATTTCTATCTATTTTAACTAACTTCAAGGGGGTGACGCCTTAAAAAAAAATCTTGAAAATACAAAATTAAAGCTCCTTTAGAGCAAATTTTACAAATAAAATTTATTTTTCTCTCTCTATTTCTAAAACTATGCCTGATGGGGCAAATCTGATGGCATTTTTACAACGCTTTTTTTTTTTTTTGAATCAGAAGAGCTCATAATAGCCCAGAAGAAATTCACTTTTGATTCGTGTTATTTATGAAACAGTTTTATTAAGATATCTTTATGAATTTTAAAATTTATTTTGATGATAATCTGAATCACAGAGTATATATATAAACAGAGAGCGTACTCAATGTTAATTTCTGGTTTTTGTCCCCCATTAGGGTGGCACAATCAGAACGCAGGGAATTTGCGCAAAATTCAAACCAAATTTTAGCCGCTAAATTTAAAATTAGGTATTCCGTGTAAATATATATGAATATTATTTTACTGTTAATAAGTAATTTTTTTTTAATATAGAAAGAATATGGGTATTTTTTATAACATAAACATCAGATATTTTGGAAAGATAAACTATTTATTTAAAAAAATACAGATAAATATATTTTATACCTTTTGGGGTACAGAATACAAAAAAAAGAAATAAAAAAATTTATAATATGTAAAAATGAATAAAAATACACAAGAGATAAATAAATAAAGTTAAATTGTCATTTGTTATAGATTTGTGACGATCTGAAAAAGAATAAAAATTAGTAACCTAAGTTATTGGTAAATTAGGCGAGTTGTCCAGTTGATAGTTTTGTCGACGAATAACATCTGAATCCTCTGAAAAAGAAAAATCTTCTAAGGAATTTGATGTATCATTTAATGGATGATCTTTCTCCATTTCTATAATAAATTTTGAAGAATATTTGGTGTTCTCAAACTATTGTCAAAAATATTGACAATTGTTTGATTTTCACTAATATTTATCATAGTTTTATTAGAAAAATTACTCATCTTATTTGATGTTTCCATTTGTTGTGAAAGATCTCACAGGTGACTGTTATTTTTCGGAATACTGTGCCCAAATCGAATGATCTTTTAGGTTATCAATTTCATTAGTTTGTCATAATTATTGCAATTTTTTGCTAAACATTTTCTTTTTCCTAAAAATATAAATGGAAATGTAGTTAATAAACATATAAATATAATTAAAAACATTTTTAAGTATATAATGAAATCCAATACTTATCTCTTAAATGACAATTTTAACGTATTTGACAATATTTGAATATAATATATATAGAAATCACATGATCATTTCATCGGTTGACTACCCTGCTCTCTAGCGGATAAAAGTGTCAAACTCTCACTGGGGTGGCAATCGTGACGTCACACAATTTCAAATTCTCCCATTGGAGTGCACCCCCCTGATCTGAATACTACATTTTATTTTTTAAATTCTTTTTATATATTTTTTTATGCGGCCCGGGTCTCTGCGTCCCTTGATCTACTGCGCCCCCCCCGCACTGCGAGGGTTTTATTTACGCCCCTGCACAGAATACAACTTTCGATTACCGAAGGTAAGAGAAAGTTGTAGTGCTGTGCGACCAGTCACACCAGATTTTTTAAATGTGTTGTTGACCTTTGATTTGACGTTTATATAATTTTTACATAATTTTGAAAAACGAGTATGACGTCATCAGGGAGGCCAGACTAGAGGATAATATTTAAAATGATTCAATCCGGATACTGGGCAGACGTAAACGGTAAACGTAAACGTTCTGCACTCAGCAGCCGATTTATAAAGAGAAGGAATTATCCAAATAAACATATTTTTTTTTTTTTTTTTTTTTTACTGTCTTTCTTTCTTTCTTTACTACGATCTAAGAAGCACGTAACGCAAAGAATTTTTTTTTTTTTAATTTAATTTAAAGGGAATCTTTTCTTAAATTAATTTAACAAAAGAAAAAAAAAATTTCACTGGTATCAGAGGTAGCCATTTAGCTTTTCATTTGCATAACCCAGCATTTAAGTATATGTATCAGTGACGTAGCGAGCTTAACTCGCACCCGGGTAATGCATGTAAGCATTAATTAAAATGATTAATTATTATTAAATGAATGATAGAAATCTTATATAAATATTTTCTCTTTATTCAACTCCAAAATAATACAAACATTAAACATGTTCAGTGGCGTAGCGAGGGGGGGGGAGCAAGGGGGTCATGATGCCCCGGGCGCCACTCCTCTGGGGCGCAAATTGTCCGCAAAACAAAAAATTGCTGGATAATTTTTATTTTTATTATAATGATTTCTGGAAAATATATTTTAAATGTAGTGCCAGTGTAATATAATAATTCTCGCCCGAAAAGTCGCCAAAAATTTTCTCGTCGAAAGCAAACTCGACGAAAAAAATCTCGCCGAAAAAAAAAATGGCCGAAAATCCGACAAAATCCAAAAATCAAAAATATTTTAAAAAATAATTGATTTTTTGAATTTTAATCAAAATCGTTGAAGCGAATTTTGAGAAAATCGAAAAAAAATTAACATCAGTAATACTAGTAGTTTTTGGCCGATTTTGTTTAAAAGCTTAAAATTCACGCCCTAGGGGGGTGCCTAGCTTAAATGAAAAAGAAAAAAAATTTTCGGCGAGTTTTTTTTTCTGCGAGAAAATTTTCGGCGAGTTATATTCCGCCCCCATAATAATTTTGTATATTTTACGTATAATATTATATGGTTTTCGAGTGGGGGGGCGCTAAAAAGGCATTGTGCCCCGGGCGCGAGTTAAGCTCACTACGCCAGTGAACATGTTCTAATTATAATTAAATATTATAATTATTTTATTTATTTATATTTTTATAACATTACTTTTTCTATTATAAATTGAATTTAAAAATATCAAATATCGTTCAAGGTCACAAGTCCCCATCCCAAATACACACGACACAAGTGTTCCTGGGAAGTGGAAGGGGTAAAACCCCCACCAGCGATCTGAAATCTTTAAAATACTAATCGCCATTAATAATACACCAAATTGTTCCAGAGTTAATATTCAAGGGGGTGACAATCACATAAAATAATTAGTTGATATTAATCTTTTCCCCCACTCCGCATCTCCAAGGAGGAGGGGCAGGCGCGTCGCACACCCTCTCGGCGGATCAAAGCGACGCCACGAGCAGACGCAACTCAACCCTTAAGCTCTAATTTGTGCGCACCTGAAAAAACAAATAATTACTTATTAATTATCTTTTGAAAACATCAAGATAAACACCACATTAATACTACTCACCTAAGAAATACCTGGCCGCATCGTGGTCTCCACCCACGACAACGGCA
>JAKCPI010019014.1:0-21304 GCA_023213315.1 Euborellia annulipes | reverse complement strand
ATTTATATATAAATAATTTACATGTATATCCTTATTGAGTTATTTTTCTTAAGTAATAAACTTAATTAGTAAATTTTTTCATGGATTTATTTGTTTTATTTATTTCTCTATTATTTAGTTAGTTTTATATCAGGTGGCGTAATTACCCGAGAGCATGCTGGTATTACCTGGTGTACCTGGGGGAATCCCGCCACTGAATAGACAAATTAAAAAAAAAATTTTAGTTATTTAGAGTGACCAAAAATTTAGTTAATTACTAATTAAATAATAGAATGCAATTTCATCATTCATTTTTTTATTATAATATACTTTTCTATCAATTAAAAATTGTTTTTCCTTAAGGTCTCCCCATTCGCCTGGTCTCCCTACTTTTCACTTTTTATCGCCCCAATGATTTTGATTATAATTTACAAATCAATTAATTTTTAGATGCTCTTTAAAATGTACATTCTCATTTTGCTTATAAAATTGTTTGAAGCACACTTTACTCTTGTACTTCATTGGAGAAATAATAATCAAATTCTTCACTTAGTTATTTCTGTAAATTGGAAGTAAATTAAATAGCTTCTTGTGCCAAAGGCCGAAGTTTTGCATCCCGCCCCAGGCGAAAGAATTGTTTCAATTGAATTGGATACCAATCAATAAAATTCTAACGTAATGATATGAAGCACTCCAACTTTGGACTGTTCAAATTACCAACAACATTCTCAAACTTTACAGCAGAACTCATGGCCATCCGCGAAGCGATATTGTACTGCATTTCTCACTCCTTCAACTCTTGCCTAATCATATCCGATTCCCAAAGTGTTCTTAAGGCTATCCTCAACTTCAGGAATAAAAAATCTACTCATATTCAGATAGGTTACATCAACCAACTCCTGATCAAAGCCGCCGGAAAAAAATTAACATAGCTTTAAGATGGACACGAGGACACAGCATCTCACAGGGTAACCAAATCGCAGATTTTCTCGCTAAAAGAGCCTCATACCATGGGACAGAACTAGACGCACCAACATCATGGCAGGACATATTCATCAAAATCAAAGGGAATATAAAGAATAACTGGGCTCATTCGTGGAAGCAATCCTCCATAACAACAGGCTCGGCACTGGCAAAAATAAAACCAAATATAGCACCGCCCTGGTTCATCAGCCATAAGGACCTCCCGAGAACAATAGTTACCATCATAAATCGACTCAGGATAAATCACACCAGATCACCAGCTCATCTTGCTAGGTTCAATATTATCCCATCTCCTTTCTGCGACTGCTCCAATACTCCAGCTACACCATTTCACCTAATATGTGAATGCCCCATCCATGACAGTATCCGCACAACACATGGAATAAAAATCAATCCCAATTTCCGAGACCCAACTGCCTTTCAACAGTTTCTAAAATCTCCAAGTCCTCAGGAACTCGAAAATCTGAATAAGTTCATCATTGCAGCTCAAATAATACTCTAAAACAACAGAATTTAGAACATTTTAGTTTGTTATCATGTTATTTTCGACTAATTTTCTTATAATGTATAATTTGTATTATGTTGGTTTTAGTCATTTATGGTTTATAAGCGTTTTCATTTTAAAAATTTTTTGTTGTAAAATGTTGTTGATATAATGTATTTTTGATAACTATGTTTTTATATAAGGTATTTTTTGTAAAGAGTTTTTTTTTTACATAATCTATGTTTTGTAATGTACGTATTTTTTAGAGACTGTATTTTTTATAAAGTATTGTAATTTTTATAAAATATTGTATACAGAAGACTGGCTGGATGGCGAAGGCCGCAAGCCAAAAAATAAAGAAAAAAAAAAAAAAAAAAATTCTAACGTAGCTAGAAGGCATGTTTATGTGAATTTCCCCTTTGAAAATAAACAAATATAAATAAAAGATTAGCCGAGAAAATAAATAAAAAAAAAAAAGGTTTATTTGCTCGAAGATGAATCGGAAATTGATTATGATTTTATCTTCAAATATTTTTGTCTTTTTTTTTTTTCTTCATTTACAGGTGACACCAACACCAAAATTGTATCAGCAGGCTGATATCGAATTCAATGAGCGAAATTTCAACTGTCCTTTTTACAGTAAGTTTACAAATGTTATTATTATTTATTAATGAAATACAAATTAAAAAAAATATATATATATATAAAATCTTTTGATTTAAAAACTTTCAAATTTCGTTCAAAAAACGTTTCTAAAAAATCATTTGTTTTTCCTTTTAAATAAAAAAATCAAAATAAATGCGATTCAAAAACAAAACCGTCTTTGTTTGTTTTGATTTTGCTCAGTTGCTACGATAAAAAAAATAATTTTTTAAAAATACATTCAGATAGTGTTCAAGTGATTTCAACTTGTTCAGGGTTTCCCTATATTAGTCTTAAAAATGAGGCGGTAAGTCAATTTGATTAACTCGCGCCCGGGATACAATACCTTTTTAGCGCCCCCCCCCCATTCGAAAACCATATAATATATGAACCCTGTTATGCAATGGTGTGTCAAAGACCAAACATCGAGTTTTGAGAAAATCAACATTAAAGTTTTTCTGATTTAAATTGTTTTAGATTAGATTATACATGGGCGTAGCCAGGGGAGGCAGGGGGGCCGTTGCCCCCCTGGCTGGTCCTAAAAATTAAAAAAAACAAGCAAATATATATTTTTCCCATTGGGAATTTTTTTTTTTAACACCCCAATCCACTACTTTAATTTAATTTTTTATTTTTTATTTAAATAAATAATTAATAATCTATGTATATATTAATTGCAAACCCCCCCCCTCTCGCCCTAACGAGGGGTTGCCCCCCCCCTAACAAGAAGTCTGGCTACGCCCATGAGATTATATATCATTTTTTTTTTGTCAATTGTGCAAGTAAATACTGTAATTCTGGCAGATATTCATAAATTATCTCTAAAAATACGACTAATTTAGAGAAAAACAATAAAATATAAAAAATTATTTTTGCAAAATTCTCTAAGTCCAATTTGCAATTTGCAAAAATGCTTCAAAGTCTCTTGATAATAAATAAAATAATTTTAGGTTATAATTCAAAAATTAAAACGAAGATATTATTAAAGTTCTGTTATGGTTATATTTAGAGACTGGATTTTAGCAAAATGCTTATTGCTCAATTTTATAAGCAACCATTAGATATTTAATTTCTATACGAATTAGGAAAACTAAGTGCATTGAGATTGCATTTTTTATGCTTTTTTTGCTTTTTTTTTTTTGAGTTTTTATGCTTTTTTTCCCTTTCGTGCTTATTTGAACTTATTTTACGAATATTTATAATTTTTTTTTTTTTTTTATTAAAAAACACTTTTTTCCCATTCATACACGCATACACCAGGGATGTGTAAGAGGGGGAGGGGGCCGCCCCCCCCCCAAAAAAATTCAAAAACCCCGCAGTGCGAAAAATTATAGCATTGTAAAAAATTTTTTCCGCAGGGTGAAAAATTTGGTTCCGCAAAAACAAAATTTTTCGCAGGGCGGGGCGGAATAAATTTAGTTTCTTTAAAAAAATTTGTATACGCCATTGGTATGAGTAAAAATTGCTTATGAGATGCTTTTTTTTCAACTTTTATGCTTATTTAACAACTTTTTATTCAAGTTTTTTATGCTTTTTTAAGCACTTTTTTCAATTTTTTATGCTTTTTTGTCCGGCTCTAGTTATATTTAATACTAAATAGCTTAGAAACTTTTTATCAAAATTACATTAATAAATTTTAAATAGTATTAACGTTTTAAAATTAAATACAAAGTGATAACAAAATTTTCTCATCAATTAATTCCTGAATGGAAGTGAACATGGCAACAGTAAATCAAAGTTATAATAATGAAATTGACTTAATATCGAAATCGCTTTGATCCTCATCTTCATTATCAGGAATAATATCAAAAAATTAAATTTTGGCATCTACGATTCATTTCTCATTTAAAAAAAAAAAAAAAGGATTTTGGTTTATTTAAGTCAAGGTCTTTAAATACACAGGTTGGCCAGAAACTAGTAAATAAACAATTTCCCGGTCACAGTTTTTGATTGGTCCACGTCATGAAGCTCCTCCTTGCTTGTATTTTTCTATTTGGTAGCATTGTTGACTGTTTATAACCTAGTTCACATTCATTTTGTTTTCTTTGCTAATTTTATAGTTTCTGGCTAAACTAATTTAGACTCTGGCATTTATTCTGCTTTATTAATAATATACGGTATATAAATATTTATAAATGGTTTGTTCCGAAGGATCTTTTACAAAAAGAGGAGCTTCATGACGTCACTCCCTTGGAATGAAAAAATGTAAACAAACCGAGTTTGACCCCCCCCTAATTTAAGTTTAAATAAGTTTTTATTGGTTGTTAACACCATAAAAAACAACGTGTTAGGAACATAAATCATTATTGCAAAATGTAAAATCCTGCATTGAAATATTGTAAAAATAATTTTATGCTTTTACATTAAATATAAATTTTTTTAGGACATATTTCATAAAAAATACTATTAATTAAAGCATTTGAAACTATATTCCGTGCTTAACTCAATTTTTAATTTTTTTGGTCTTTGACACACCATTGCATAACAGGGTTCATATGTAAAATATACTCGCGAATTAATAAATAAAAAAAACTCATAGGCTCAAGCTAGGCTTTAAATTTGAGACAAAATTATCCAGAAATTTTTTGTTTTGAGGACCATTTGGGGCGCCACCCTTTGTGAGTAGAGCCCGGGGCATTATGTCTCCAATCTTTGATTTTGGTTTAACTCTGGCCAAATTGGCTTACCGCCATCTTTTTTAGGCTAATCAAGTGAAAGGAGGAAGTATTTTCCCTCAACAAATTGCCAAATTCATTGTAAACTCGCGCCAAAAATATCTTTCTGCCCCCCCTCCCCCTTTGCTAAGTCTTTCAGATCTTGGGCTTTACGTCTTGTTTATGTATGCAAAATTTCAAAACAATGGTCGGAACCAGTTGAAGGAGGATCCAGCCTAAGGCGGGCGGCGCGACTAGTAGTGCTAGAAATTTTCCAAATTTCTTTCTTTTCCGATGAGCGGTTCCCGAAATCTACACAGAAACATATTAATATTTATTACGAAATTAATGCAAAAGAATACAGTGAGCGTCGTCAGAGTAACACCTCCGCCGGGAGCTCGGGTGCCGGTCGCAGATAAGCCAACGCATATTATTTATTTGCCTTTGTATTTGTTTGTTTGTTACTTTGTTTTTCTGTCTTTTTTACTCCTCGCCAACACTATAACTTAAATAAAACAGTTGTTGCTTTCACTCCGCCGCTATCATGATAGCGGCGGAGGGGGACGTGGGAGAGCCTCCCCCAGGAAGCCCTGTTAATTTAAATTTTATTTCAACTGAAAATAATCGACAGAATTGTCCACCTGTTAATGTCCAACCCATGAATACCGTTAAGGATGCGGCAAATTTTCCGCAGTCTTCTGATGATTCTCAACCTTTGCCTGTCCCTCGGGACGCTTCTAGCAATTCCCAAATCCCTGTGGATGGAAGAAATATAAATATTGGTCAGGAGACTTCTCAATGTGCCCAAACCCACTCAGAGCTGGGTTCAGTTAATAATTCTATTTCCCAATCAAATAATAATGATAGAAATGGCCTTAAAATAAAAATTAAATTAAATAAATATTCACTCAGTGACCCCGGGCCTTATTATGTTTTTATACAATCTTACAACTCTAATATCAATCGTTTACACCCAATGTCGATTGGGAAATTACTTTTCAAGGGTCTTCCCCGTTATAGTCAGTCGATCAAAAAAATATTTCATCTTCTGGGCTTAAAAAGGTCAAAGTAGAACTGGCTTCAATTACTGCTGCCAACGCCTTAATTTCTGAGGCGCTGTTAGCAGAAAATAGTTTAGAAGCGTATATACCGTTATTTTTTACAACGAAAAGTGGCATAGTACGGGATGTGCCCGTTGATATTTCAATAGATGAACTCAAGAATGAAATCTACTCGTCTCCACCCGTGCCCATTCTGGATATTGTCAGATTCAACCAAAAAAGGCAACAAGGATCTCCCCATTCCAATTATTAAAATAACATTTCAATCGCAAATGTTACCTGAGCACATAAAATTTAATGGTGTCCGCTCTAGAGTGTATCCGTTTGTAACCGCCCCGATTCAATGTAACCGCTGTCTAAGGTTTGGTCATAAATTGGACAACTGCCGTAGTAAACCAATGTGTGCAGTGTGTTATAACGAGCATCTCACCGAAAGTTGCGAGGTGGATGCACGCCCTTGGTGTATTTATTGTAGCGAGGAACATATGTGCACTGACAGAGCAAAGTGCAGGGAATTCATCAAACAGAGAAACGTGAAAGAAATTATGGCCCGTGACAATGTCTCATATAAGGAAGCGTTAGCCAGATACTTGAATAGACCATATGCTAACGCCTTAGTAAATTCCCAAAATTTCTCAAATTTGTCGAAGTTTCCACCTATTAACATATAGCCTAAAATATTTCGTTCATAATACTATACTTGCTCCTTTCTATAACTCTATAAATATACTTATAATAGAGAAGAAAATTAAATTAATTGCCTTTTACGAAGATTTATTAAAGTTAGCGATTGTAAATTACGAATTATTCTATTATATATTATGAAAAATAAAAAAAAAAAAATCGCCCGAACAGGGACTAGAACCCTGGACCCTTAGATTAAAAGTCTAATGCTCTACCGACTGAGCTATCCAGGCTCTTGGAATTGAAACTTCTACATATTTCTTTCGAAATTACTTCAAAACATAAATTCTTTTTGGAATTGATCTATTAATCACACGACGTTTCGGAGACTAAATCAAGAGCGGATAATCTGGAGTGACTGGTCGCACAGCACACCATTTTTTCTTACTTTCGGTAATTTATAGGTGCTTGTTTATCAGAATATTAAATACAAATCAAATTTTTAAGTATTAATTTTTCAAATTTTATATTAAAAATAAAATGTAATTTTCAAAAAAAATATTTTTCTCAAATCTCGGGGGGGGGGTAATTTACCCTCCTCCTGTATCCGCCCTTGGGCTAAATATCTAACTGACAATATAACAAATTAATATTTTTATTATTAACTGATGATAAATTACCTTTTTTATTTCAAAATCACTTTGGTGTAAATTCTTTCTTGTAGGCCTAATCAGGGCCGGAACTAGGAGATTTTATAGGGGGGGGGGCAAAATTTTATTTGCCGCCCTCTCCTTAAAATTTTCCTTGATCTCAAAAATTTTTCTGTGAAAAATTTTTTTTTTTTTTTCGCGGAACCAAATGTTCCCGTCCGAAAAAAATATTTTACCTTTTTTTTTTTTTTTTAGAGACGCAAAAAATTTTGCCGCCCGCGGAACCAACATTTTTTAATTTTTTCGTGTGCCGCCCGCGGAACAAAAATTTTTTCCCGTCCGAAAAAATATTTTACCTTTTTTTTTTAGAGAGGCAAAAAATTTTTGCCGCCCGCGGAACATTTTCACTTGCGCGGAACTTAAATTTTTCCCATCCCGGAAAAAATATTTTTTCTTTTTTTTTTGACGCTAAATTTTTTGCCACCTGAGTAACCAAAAATTTTTATCTTTCTTTAATTGCCGCCTCCCTAATATGGGGCACGTGCACCCTCTGCCCCCCCCCCCCGTAGATCCGGCCCTGGGCCTAATTTATTTATTAATCTCAAGGCGTTACGTTTTTTTTTTTTTTTTTTTAAAGGAGGGTGTATCGTTAATATATTTCTTAATAAGCCAGGTGTGTATATTAATAGGTGTGTAGGCCCTATATTAATTGTCTGAAACGTAATTGATTAAAGAAAGGCGAGAGTGTGGCACAGACGATTGTGGGCTCTTTGCGCCGCCCTTTAGCCGACTACGGTTCTATTAAAATGATAACTTAAATAGAAAATTCTACGATGTGCAGGTAGGAAGTTCATCCATTGGGAGGATTGTTTGTAAACGATGACAGAAATAGAAACAATAGAATCATCTGATGACGATGAAGAGGATGAACACTACGAGCCGTTTCTACATAGGACAGTCAGTCATCCAACTTCGTAAGTATTGTAGGGAATTGTAAAATAAAATGCGAAAAATATATTTACAATTCTAAATGTTGGTTTATTAATAAATGTAAAATAAAGTTTATTTACATATAAAAATTAATAAAATAAAAAAAAGGTCTATTTACACTGATGAATAATTAATTCAAATTAGAAGTTTATAAAAAGTTAATAAAACGGCACAGTAACTATATTTACATAAAAGAAGCGGCACTATAATTGTACTTGCGTGGGAATAATGAGACGGCGAGAGAAAACGCGACGCGCACTTAACTGATGGCGGTGTCTTCTCCGGCAATTTCCCTGGATAGTGGCGGACCCTCTGTCCCTCTGGGCTTGTAGTCGTCTTTGAATAATGGAGAACCGTCTGTTCGCCGATTATTCCGTCGTAATGTGGAATCAGCCTGATTCCACCGTCGTCGTCTTCAGATACAGGGGCACTCGTCTAGTGACCTCTGTCGTCGACTTGTGAATGCAAGGACGTCCGTCTGGTGATCGTCGTGGTTTTGCACTGACGTCCGGATCAGGTTGGGGTTCCTTTAAAGAGATCTAACTGGCAAGCCCGCTATTTGATGCCCTCAGAGGGGCTCCGCCCCTCTCCGTCGCCACTTTGGACCGAGGCTATAAAAGGTCGGTAGCTCGGAGTCTCTCTCTCTTTTGCTATACGGTATGTCATCGTTGGAGCAACATATACTGGAGCGCCCTAGCGGCGTTCCGCATCAGGTTTGTGCCGTCGCCTTCTCTCATTGTCTCATTTATTCCCTTTGACCCAAATGGCCAATTTAATTATTAGCAAAAGTACTACTTTTAAACAGTCCTTGTCAGGGCTAAATTATTTACAAAAGAAACTGTACAACCAATAGTCCTTTTCAGGGCTAATATTCTTATTAACAAAAGTAATGCGATGCTATATTAAAACAAAGGTCCTTTTTAAGGATCAACTCAAAAAATTATTGGCCATTTTCCTTTCCTACAGTATCTTGCTTTCTTCTCTTTAATTTTTGAATTGATTTTTATTTCTTTTTTTTTTTTTTATAGTAATCTGGAGACTCTGGTCCACCTATTGAAAGGTTCACTTGGGTCAGGTATCCTCGCCATGCCCTGGGCCTTCTCTAATGCCGGTAGCCTGGTCGGATTATTTGGAATCTTCTTCATTGGATTCGTTTGCACTTACTGTGTCCATATTCTGGTTGGTTAGAGTTTCTTATTTAACGATGTGATCAATGATAGGAGAAAGGAGTTGTCTCTCCACTCCCAATCCACAATGTTTCGGTGTATTTGAATGGACTTTTAGGGAGTTGTCATAAAACATGATTATGGTACTGTACAATAACCAGTGGCGGCTCTCCCATGAGGACACTCGGATAAAGATTTGAAAAAGTAAAAAATAATTAAACACCCATTCAATTATAATTATACATCTAACTAACTAAAGTGTTTTATCAATCGCATACATCGAAAATATAGGGAAAAAACAGGCCAAAATAGCGCGAAAAAGTACGTATTTATAGCCGTCGGACGCTGGGCTGAACGCCCCAATCCATCAACATGCAGTTATATGAAGAAAGGTGTGGTGGGGGCTGCTGGTGCTATGACGCGTGTAAGCTTGAGCCAAATGGGAGTTTTGGGACGCCGTCCGAGCATGCGCAGAGCGAAGCATCAGCTAATCGCCGTACAGCGCGCCGGCGCGCCGGCATATCCGCGTGAAAAATGTAGGCGCTAAAACGTAAAGTTATGTATTTTTTTGTTTTAATTTGCAAAATATCGCAACAAATAAATTTTTATTTTTTAATATCATTCATCCATACAATCGAGGGTCCGGAATAAGCCGATCAGTAAGACAGTGAGTGAGTCTGCGTATATAGTATGCGATGATATACTGGTCTATTTAATGAACCAGCAGACCATACTCCCGCTACACCTGATCAAGGGGGGGGTTATCAGATGGGGGATATTTTTGTTTTATGGGCCTAAAACGACTGGTCGATAAATTTTCGAATTCCCTGAGTTCAAGCAGGCTTCGCAACTGTTTGACAGGGAAGATAGAAGAAATTGAAATTATGATTTTTGAGAGAGAGAGTATCTGCTTAATAAAAAAAATGATGAAATTTAGAGAATATTGTTAACGATTTGAAATTTTAATTATTTGAACTTGAAGAAAGAGAATCAAATCTGAGAAAGCAAGTTTGCAAAAAAAATTTTAAGTAGACTAGGGAACAGAAATGAAGATTTTTCGGATAAAAATTTTGGGTTTCGTCATGAAGGATTGGATGCTGTAAAAAAATTGCTTAAGAGTTATAATTAATGAAGGTAAGTAAAAAAAAATTGCGCAGAGTAACTTGAGAAAAATGTAATTTAAAGAAAGAAATGAAATAAAAAATCTGGTGTGACTGGCGCACAGCACACAACTTTCTCTTACCTTCGGTAATCGAAAGTTGTGTACTGTGCTTGTCACACCAGATTTTCTGTGTCGACATGTATTTAGTTCCCTGCAGTAAGGAATATTTGAATTCAGATGTAAAATTTATAAGTGTGGGAAAATATTTATATTTTGTTACCATGGCAACCATTTCTCCTATCTTTCCTATGAAGCACAAGAGTAAAGTGTGCTTCAAACAATTTTGAGGGCAAAACGAGAATATACATTTGAAAGAGCATCCAAAAAATAATTGATTTTTGAATTTTAATCAAAATCGTTAGAGCGAATTTTGAGAAAATCGAAAAAAACTGAAAAAGTACATCAGTAAAGTACTAGTACTCTTTGGCCGATTTTGATTAAAAGCTTATTTTTCCGGTCCCGGGAGGTGTTTAACTTAAATATAAAATTTCAACCTCCTAGCTCAATTCCTTCATGCTTAAAATTGAACACACACACACACACACACACAGACACACAGACAGACAGACCATGTCGCGAAAACCACTTTTTTGGATACAGGGGACCTCAAAACGTAAAGATCCATCAAAATCTCGACATCGAATTTTTGACATGAATCCAATACTTTCTCTCAATATATATATTACATATATACATAGGTAAGAGAAAGTAAAAAAAAACTCGATTTAGAATTTGAACATTAATTGTTCAATTTGTTGAAATTCAAACTAATTAATTTTCTTAGAACTAAATATAAATTATTAAGATAATTAAAGATTTAATGGAAAGAATAAAAGAGTTATAGCAATTTTTTAAGTTAAATTGGAATAAAAAAAATTAAATAAATATGCGCATTAAAAAAATTGTTCATTATTGCCTCTTTGATAAAAATTAAATATTTGGCCAAAATAAATAATTGGAATGGTAATTACCAGATTTATGAGCTCAATAGATAAATATGCATTTGTCGATACACACAGTCGGTTTGCAGGAGACAACGATGTTTTCCGGAATGGCGTTGATTTGGGATTCCCCGTGTTGTGTGGAAATGCAGCCCGAGGCCCCTGGATGTCTGCGACTTTCGGGGTTGCTTTTCGCCTTCCGGGAACCAAACTGGAGCACGAGATGCTGTGCGTTGGCGATGCTTGATGCAAGGGCAATTGAATATAAATGCTTTGACCAAGGGTTGGCCAAAAAGCAAGAGCGAAGTTGATCGTTTTGAAGTCAGTGGATAAGAGAGATGTTAACAGTTCAAGAGTTGGAAGGCAAGAGTGAGATGTTTTGCCTTGGGCTAGGCATGTGTGCGGGTCAGTGAGGTCACCTTCTTGAGAGAGTAAAAATTGAAAAAAAAAAAAAAAAACTTTGGTGACGAGTGACATCTATTATCACTAAACACGCACTTGGTTGGAGAAGAAGTCTGAATGTTTGTGGGGGGTTATTTGAATTGCTTCAAATATCACTGCACTCATTTTAATCTTGAATAATTTATAAATTGACATAAGTTATTTTATTGACATGGTAATTATATTATTAAAAAATAGTGAATATAATATATTATTTAGAGAAGAAAAAAATAAACAAAAAAACAAAAAATTTACTAGTGGTTTAGGGGTAATCATGGCAATGTAGGTTCTCCACAACTTGGTTGTGAATATCATTACAAGTATTTAATAATTAAGCTTTATAAGGAAACTAGATATTTTTGTTAAAAATCGAAACACATGGCATCACAAATTTAATAGCTAGATTGCATTAAAAACTCACTAAAATACACAAAATAATCAAAAATTTTCCGGGGGGGGGCCCCGGACCCCCCGTTCTCTTGGGGGCCCCCCAGACCCCTCCAGGCATTAAACTCACGAGCCGCCAGTGTCAATAACATTAAACCGAAATGTGAATTGGGAGTTTCATTGGTGAAGAGACTACACCCTTTATGGTTGCCACTTCCAGTCATTGATCTCATCTTTATCATAACTATTTCCACATTCCAGAAATTTATTGTTTAACTACCAAACAACATTTGTCAGATACAATGTACCGTATCGTTTATTAGCATTTTAAATGACCGGAATCTGTTGTTATAAAGTAAGCACATTTTTACAAGGCTGGGAAGGAAAAAGATATCACTGCCGCGAAATGTCTTAAAAAGGCATATCAATGAACAAGCAAAGTTTCCTTAAGGGGGTTCAGGAGGTAGAAGTTACGCATGTTTTTCCCGAGAAGAGGGCGTTGTGTGTCTTCAAAAGTAAGCCAAAAAACAACACCTATTACAAAAATTTGCCAAGAGATGTCAAAATGGTAGCTAATCATTTAATGGATTTGGTTGATTTACATTGATCTTTTAATAATAAATACTTTATAAATGTTATTATATATTATGTATCTTTTATAAAAGCATAAAAATTTATAAATATAGGCCATATATAGGCTAATTCTATATCGGTTGTTAGAGTCCCTGTATATCAGAGTCTGGCCATACGGGAACTTTTTTTCTATTGGTCCCGCCATCTTTCTTCCTAATTTTAGCGCCAATTCAAATTTTCAATGCATCTCTATGGGATTAAAAAATATTTCATTTAACTTTTATAAGGATACCCGTTCAAAGTATCATGAAATCTTTTTAGAACATTATTTTAGAGGTTTCAATTTATAAATATTACTCATCATATGTTAAAAATCTCCATTAATTTTATTATATTGAGAATGCAAAGTTTGGGGTTATATTTAGCTGATTAGAATCTTAAAATCACTTTTAATTTTGAGTTTATGTATATTTATATATGTATTTAGCTTACAATTTATTTTCCTAATTATAAAATAGAGTTTTCTAAGAAAATAATCGATTTAAAAAAGAATAAAACAAATATAAATAACGTTAGTAATTAACTCATTGCAAAAATAATGAAATCTTTTATGAATTTTCTTTATTATTAAAAAATTATAATTTATACAAAATTTGAACTCATAGAGATATTATATAATAGGATTTAAAAAAAAAACATGTTTTCAATATCACTCGTAAAGGGGGGGGGGGGGGGGGAGGCGGCTTTTAAATCCCGCAGTGCCCCATTTGCCCGATCCTCACTTACTGAGGCAGAAAAATGAAAAACAAAATACCAAATTTGAGAAAAGATACCCGACACATATTTTTAGATCAAAAAGAGAACGTCTGGGCACCCTATATATGTCCGTGATCAAGAGCGGGTCCAGACGAGTTTCTCGGGGGGGGGGGGGGAGTAATCTGGTGTAACTAGTCGCTCAGCACACAATTTTTTCTTACTTTGGGTAATTTAAAAGTGCATTCCGTTTTTGTTTACCATAATATATTTACAAATCAAATTTGTAGGTATTAATTTTTAAAATTTTATATGAGAAAAGCCTGAACCTACAATATTTATATTAATTACAACCAGGGGCGTATATAGAAATTTTTTTTCGGGGGGGGGGGCCCGAACTCAAAAATTTTTCTGAGGAAAAATTTTTTTTTAAGAAACTATACTTTTTTTCACACGAAATTTTTTGAGGAACATTTTTTCTATTGCGGAACCAAAGTTGTCCATCCTACGGAAAAATTTGTTGCGCTGATGTCTGTATATCCTTATATATGTATATGTGTTTGGGAAATTTCGGGGGGGGCCCGGGCCCCCTCGGCCCCCCCCTTAAATACGCCCCTGATTACAACGGTTATCGTCTAAAGTCTTAAAATGGCCTGAGTTGCCGAAAAGACTGTGTGAATGTGTGTGTCAGTGTGAATGAGAAAAAAGTGTGAATGTTTAAAAAAAAAAAAAAAAATTAATATCAAAAAATTTTTTCTCGAATCTCGGGGGGGGGGGGGGGTACTTGCACGTTGCTTGTATTTGCCCTTGCTCGTGATAAAGTCAAAGCTCTTATCAAATTTTTCACAAATCGCTACAACTATATATAGGCCTATAGAGTAGGCCTAATTTATAAATTCCAAATGTATATTTTAAAAGGAAAAGTAAAGGAAAAAAAATAATTCATTCATTTAAATAATATTCTTGAGATTATTCACTTTATTTTAGAAATAAATATTACATATACAGCTATGAAAAAGTGAAAAATGACAGATTGGGAAATGTCAAATTCAAATGTTTTTTCATTAAATAAATTATTTTGAGTGGTTTTACTTACTTTTTTTTAGTATATAAATAATCATTAAAATATTAGCTTCTGTTTCTATAAGTTTTTTTTTTAATAAAATTATTATATAATTAATTAACAAAAAAAAATCATTTTTTCGCCATGTATTCAATCGAGCGGTCGGAAGAAAGATGGCCGACAATTCTAACGGTCGCTCGTATGGCCAGACTCTGATATACAGGGACTCTATCGGTTGTTAGACTAGCCTGCCATCTTTTGCAAGAGTGATGAACTATTTGACAGATAAATTTTGAATATATCTACCAATCTTATTTTAAAAATTTCTTAATTAATATGTGATTAATGATAACAATAAATTCATTTTTAAATTTAAAAAAATTAAAGATTATTGGGACAGATTGTTTTTTTGTATTTGTTTGATAACAAAAAAATTAATTACGATAATTTTTTAATAAGTCATTAAAAAAAATTATAGCTCGATGTCTCAATAATCTCTTATGAATTTAATTCATTTAAAAAAAAACACGCATTGAAAAATTCCTTATAATTGTCTAGTTTTTTTAAAGTAGGCTACGTTTAGACGTCGCTCCTGAACCCCCTTAAGCCCCCAATATTCCTCAAGGAAAGTAAGATAATTGAAAGCGTTATTAGCAATAAAATCATTTGTAGGAACATCTTGTTTTTTTGGGAGGGTGGTTAATTTCATAATCAGAATTTGACCGGCAATCATACTTTTCTAGTATCTCTTTTAAAAGTCTAAATTTACAACTAAGCTTATTACTAGAGCCCGGATTCCTATGCAATTGCATATTCTATTTGCTAATAGGTACATCACTGAAAACCAATTATCTATCCGAATCATGCCCCCTTGGAGCTAGGGTTCAAATTCTATATTGCATATTTGGTCAATATTGCATAAAGTTGCATATTTAAGACTTTTTGGATATTTTTAATTTTTTTTTTCAGTAAAAGTTTTATTTTATTTTAATTTTTTTTTTTTCTCAAAAACAAAAAAAAAAAAAAAAATTAAATCCTTTATTCCATTGTAAAAAATAAATAACTATATATTTTTTTTATTCTTTTATATCCTCTTTTAAGAAATAAATTTTGTTTTGCTAGAAATTTCGTTGGATGAATATCAAGTCAGTTGTGTTCAAGGGCGGATACAAGGGGGGCAAAGGGGGTAATTACCCCCCCCCCCACCCCCGAGACTTGAAAAAAATACTTTTTTTTCGAAAAAAAAAAAATTTATTTTTCAATGTAAAATTTGAAAAATTAATACTTAAAAATTTGATTTGTATTTATATTCTGGCAAACAAGTACAGAATGCGCCTTTAAATTACCGAAATTAAAGGAAAAAATAGTGTGCTAAAGCGACGAGTCACACCAGATTACCCCCCCCCCCCCCGAGAAACACCCCTGGATTCGCCCCTTAGTCTTTTTTTTTTTTTTTTTTTTTTTTTTTTTTTTTTTTTTTTTTTTTTTTTTTTTGATGTGTTCCATAGTTCGAAGTCAAATTAATTCCAAAAGAAAAATGCCAAAACAGGGGTCCTCGTTTGATTCAAAATTTCGCAATGGATTGCTCTCTGTTTTTTTTTTTTTTTAAATTATTTCCTTCCAAAAATAAAAACACCATTAGTTTTACATCAGTAGAAATCATGATTTACCTTTAATTTGAAGCCCATTTACTTAATATTTTTGCCATAAATATATTGCATATTTTGTTGCATATTTTAATACTTTACTGCATATTATATGGCATATTTAGCGGTTTTTGCTGCATAAAAATCCGGGCTCTACTTATTACAGTATATAAATTTAATCATTTTACGATAAACAGGTCAAGAGTGCTCATATGCTTTTACTTCGGATAAAAAAACCATCTTTGGGTTATGCTCAGGTTGCCAGATACGCATTTCTGTTAGGCCCCCCTCCAGTGAGGAAATTTGCTTTCTCTGCCAGGTAAACTTTTTTTTCTTCTCTTATTTATGTTTCGTTGTTATATTCATGAATTTTGTTAAATTTCTAGGGTCATTAGCAATACATTCCTTGTCAGTAATCTTCTGGGCTGTTGCTGTGTCTATATGATATTTGTAGCTGAAAATTTAAAACAGGTATTTATTTTAAAGAGTAATTGCTTCTGTCACCTCCCAAAAGATTTAATTAATTTAATAAAAATAAGGGTATTCCTAGTATTTTACTCCACGTTAATCTCTTATTTCTTTATTTTGTTTCAGGTTGTGGATTTTTATGCCCATAGCAGTCTTGACCTTCGAATTTATTTGTTGGCCATGTTACCAATTTTGCTTTTAACCAATATGGTCCGTAGTTTGAAATATCTATCCCCTCTTTCATTGGCTGCCGATTTTTTGATCATCTTAAGTTTAGGCATTATATTATATTATGTTTTTATCAATTTACCTAATTTTGACTCTGTTCCTACTTATAATCATATCTCAAAGTTGCCACTTTTCTTTGGAAACGCCGTCTTTGCTCTTGAAGGAATTGGTGTGGTGAGTTTTTACATTCTCTTACCTATATGATATGTAATAATATATACGATATATTGGGTTAATGTCAAAATTGTAATGGATATAGAGGAAGGTCATCTAGTACGGGGCAGCATGTTTGGCAGGTATTGGACAGATAGTGTTTTGGCCAAACGGCACTAGGGGCAACATCCACAACGGCATAGCTGTGAGTGCAGTGATGTCAAAGGCCAGTTTTAGGCATCTTGAATTTGTCTTGCTACGCGTTCTTTTGTAAGGAGTGTTTAAGTTGAATTTTCGTTCACGGAGTTTACTTTTGACCTTCTTATTTTCAATGTAAAGTTCGTACACAAATCGTTTTAATTATCCTGGAAGCAACTAAGGGTCATTGTATGTTAGTTTTGAGCGATTCGTCCCGATCGGGTTAGTAGTTTGTTCTTGAGAGTGAAAGGTGGGTCGCTTTACATTCCTGTTATATGGGACATGTGCGTTGAGGATTCAAGTGCAATAATTATACGATTATGATACATTTCTTAATTAGATAAGAAGTAATTTCTTAAGTAGGTTCATTATTTTTAATAGGCCTATGTTTCCACAAACTATTTCTCCATTACCCAGTAGTTTCAGGACAAGATATGTTTTCCGTCCCGAGCATGGAGAGAAAAGTGAAATTTTAACTTCCACTCCTTACAAAAGCCAACTTGTAGTAAAGAAAACAAAGAAAGAAAAGAAACAAAGGCTTGCAGAATCAAGAAGGTTGTTGGGTGAAGAAAAATAAAAAAAATAAAAAGAAAGAGGTGAACATTGCCAAAGGAAATCAAGTTACCTGCGGTTCAATAATTCTTAATATTTTTCCATTTGTTTATAAAAGTGTTCTAAATAAGGAAATATATTTTCAACTTTGTTTTAACAACACATTTTAACTTCTTAATTTTTAAGATTGAAATATGGAAAAAGAGGAATTTTTTTAAGGTTATTATTTTAATGGTTTAGAATAAATTTTTAGAATTAATGTATTGTAGAAAGTTGACCTACAACTTAGGCTGGTTTATACTCCAACTTGTATAAGGTGTCCCATACAAACCTCCAATATTTTGAAAGAGAGAAATATATGGAAATTTTTAAATTAAAAAAAAAAAAAAAAATTAGATATGACATAATTCCTTGAAAGGGTGTTTTGATATCACTTCGAAGTTTGTTTTAGGATACCTTTCAATTTGATTTAGCCTTTCCCCCCCCCCCCCAACCCATAATTATATTGCAAAGTACAAAAAAGCTAAGCTGTACCATACTAGAAGATTTTTCCCTACAAGTTTTGAGGTGGCCCTGAATCCAAACATCCGCAACATAGTCTGTCTGTCTCTGAACCAAGTATCTTTTTATTTATTTATTTATTTATTTATTTCCAAAAATAGATAGGCTACCCAACAGGAGTGGACTCCCAATTAATGGATAGCACTACAAACATAATTTAAAAATAAAAACGAGGAACATTAAGTCTTATGTCTCGTTGCTCATACAAAACAAAATAAAAAAAAAGAATAAACAATATACATACATTTGTATGTAAAAATAAAAAAACAAAAAAAAACAAAAAAAATAAATAAATAATGAAGCCATATCATCAAGAATAATTAGATTATAAACTAGATTAAAAAAATATTTAAGATTACATAAGTTAATATTAAAATGAGTAAAATAATTTTTTAAAACAAAGCCCTTCTCAACCCCCCTCTAACAAACATCCAGTGAGCAACCGAAGATGTCCGGAAGATCCTGGGTATATAAATTATTATAATTGATGCACAGGCGATTTAATGGGGGGAAAAGTATGATGCATTGGTTTTACAGTGCCATAATGCAAACAATTCATTACTCCTTGTTGCTCTTCCTGGAACCCGAAAACCAAACCGTTCTAAGAACGTCTTCTTAAGAACGAAAAGAGCTAGGAGGTTGAAATTTTATACTTAAGTTAAGCATCCCCTGGGACTTAACATGAAGCTTTTAAACAAAATTGGCCAAAAAGTACTAGTACTTTACTGATATATATATAATTGATATTTCCTGAATTTTTCTCTTAATCTAGCCGCCCTCAACCATACCTTTGATTTTGTTTCTAAAGAGTGATTCACCCTCTGCAATTCTTTTCGGTTCCTTAATGCCGATTCAATAAGTAGGCTTCTTGTTTTATAAGTAAGCAATCAAATCACACACGTAATAGCACTTTTAGGAGGCTAGAAATCATTTGGCCAAAACAATATCAACGTTCTCCAAGAGTCAGTTCTGCATCAAATGACTCGGAGCAGCCACTCCTTCTTTTTTTTTTTTTTTTTTTAAATTCATCCCTCACCAAAAAAAAAAAACTTATAATAAAAAAAAAGAAAAAAAAATGGGAAAATTTTAAAAAATTTAAAAAAAAGGGGATTTGAACCCGAGTGGGGAGGGCAACTCTAGATTCGTAATCCGCAGCTTATCCGATTAGCCACGAGCCTCCTCATTCTTGTTGAGATATATAACAGGTACGATCTTAATCCATTTTCAGGAATTACTATAATCCCCAGGATTCAAGCTCGTGGCTATTATCCCCTTCTTGATTATCCGATATTAACATTAATGACTCGGTTATTTTACTCGAGTTGTCTTCAACCTAAGATTTTAAGTTCAACTGCTTTATATCCTCGACTAATCGTCTCCTCACTCCGGCACTTACTACTACATTATAATATTTAGGGAAAGTCAAAATCAAATTTATCAGAATCTCAGTGGAACACCTTGTTTTGAAATAAGACAAATTTTTTTTAATTGGGGACTACCCGTCTTCTCAATATCTTCCAAAGATTCGGCTGAGTTTTTCTTATAAGTCCGCATTATATTTATTTACTCACTCTTTATATATTTATTTCAGGTGATGCCTCTTGAAAACAACATGAAATATCCCCAAGATATGATCGGATGTCCGAGTGTCCTTAACACTGCAATGTCTATAGTTGTCGTTCTTTACTCAATATTAGGATTCTTTGGATATATGCGTTATGGAGAATACGCCAAGAGCAGCATCTCTCTCAATCTACCAAACGATGAAATGTAAATAAAAAAAGAATCCGTAGGCTCTTAACTCACTAGTGTAGTCAGAATTTATGTTTTTGTGATTTTTTTAATTATTATTTTGATTTGTTTTGATTTTTTTTCAAATGCCCTCTTGTTATACAGTAAGCGAATGTCCAAATAAGGGTTAGGTTCTAAATTCAGATCAAATGGGTTTCTGGTAGCTAATATAAGGTGTGTAGAATAGTGTAAACATTTTGTGAACTCAACTTTGCCTTCAACTCAGGATTACAGGTCTGTGCATCGAAAACCGGCCTTTTTCAAAACATTACGCTGTTGGCCGCAATGCTTGCAGATGGGGCTCGAGTTGGTTGCACTGTGTTTTTTGGTCCTCAAACTTGTTGTTTTCATTGGTGTTTTGAATTTTCGGCGTGATAACAGATTTCTGTGAGCCTTTGAAAATGTCGAGTTTCTTGCCCAGTAAGCGCCATTTGCGGGAGATTATTTTGTACTGCTTTAATGTGAACAAGAACACCCGAGAAGCACACGAAACGCTGGTTTCCGCTTACGGTGAACATGTTCTTAGCATAACAGGTGCAAAGAATGGTTCAAAAAGTTCCGAAGTGGAGATTTTGACCTTGACAACAAAAAGAGTGAAAATGCCCCAAAAAAGTTCGAAGACGCCGAACTGCTGGCCTTGCTGGAGCAGGATGATACGCAAACGCAAGAAGAACTCGCAGAACAACTTCAGGTGGATCATTCCACCATTTCCAGGCCTCTAGCCCGGCTTGGGAGGCCCAATTTGGCTCGAACGGCACAACAAACTGATTTTGTTGCACGATAACGCTCCATCTCACACCTCGCTGGTGGTAAAAAATACCATCCAGGAGTTTCAGTGGGAAACCTTACCCCACCCCGCATATTCTC
The DNA here is from genome assembly GCA_023213315.1 of Euborellia annulipes. Classification (NCBI taxonomy): domain Eukaryota; kingdom Metazoa; phylum Arthropoda; class Insecta; order Dermaptera; family Anisolabididae; genus Euborellia; species Euborellia annulipes. The sequence continues at coordinate 286 of JAKCPI010019014.1, read as the reverse complement.
CGGACCTGGCCCCTTCCGATTACCATCTGTTCAGCCTCCTCGAAAAAGCCCTCAAGCCCCTGGGAATTCGAAAAGTTAGAAGAAGTCGAAAATTGGGTGAAAAATTTTTTTGACCAAAAAACCCGATATTTTACCGAGCAGGGATCTGGGCTTTGCCCAAAAGATGGGCCCAGTATGTCGCTAAAGAGGGCGACTACTTTGAATAAAAAACTACCTTCTATTGTTGTTCTTTGAGAAACCTTTGTTTTCACTCAAAAAAAAGGCCGGTTTTCGATGCACAGACCTG
>JAKCPI010019013.1:0-58202 GCA_023213315.1 Euborellia annulipes | reverse complement strand
ATTTTCCCATACTAAAAAATTTTATATCTTGAATTCTATTATATCGGTGAAAACAAAATATATCTCGCCCTCGGGGCTTGGTGTAGAGGTTAGCGTGCTAACCTCGTATACCAAGCGTCGCGGGTTCGGACACCAGGCAGTCCGATGATTTTATTTAAACCATTTGGATACCAGATGGCTTAAATAGAATTGCCTTGACCCACAATAGATATATTCATTACAACGGTTAAAATTCATAAATCAACTATTTTTTAGATGCTCTTTAAAATGTATATTCTCAATTTGCCGTTGAAATCTTCTGAAGACCACTTTACTCTTGTTCTTCATAGGAAAGATAGGAGAAATGGTTGTCATGGCAACAGAATATAAATCTTTTTCTTTTTGTTGGATTTTTTTTTTAACATTCACACTTTTTTCTCATTCACACTCACACTCAAACACACACATTCACTCTGTCTTTTCGGCAACTCAGGCCATATAAGACATTTACGATAACCGTTATTGATTTAATATACATATATGGGGTCCAGGCATTCTTATTTAAGCCATCTGGTATCCAATTGGCTTAAATAAAATCATCGGACTGCCTGAGGTCCGAACCCGCGACGTTTGGTATACGAGGTTAGCACGCTAACCTCTACACCAAGCCCCGAGGGCTTTTTTGTTGGATTAAAATTCATATAAATCAATTATTATTTAGATGCCCTTTTAAAAAGTATATCAGTAATATTTGGTGTTAATTAACTTAATTATTGTTTGAAGTACACTTTGATCATGTAATTAAGTTTTTTTTTTATTTTTATTAATTTGATGAATATAATAAAAAGAGAAAATAATTTATTTTTTTTTATTTCAGTCTTTAATTGTTTCGCAGAAAAATGGATTGCCTAGATAGACAGACACCAATGCCTATATCTATCTCACTTGCATTATCTTCTCTCTCTTTCTACTCGTTTTAGATTCACTTTCCGTGTTAAATTCCTATATAAAATAAAACACCCAATATTCCTTCACTACTCAAATTTATACTAAATATGCAAATAAACATTATTTTAGTGAAATAAGTTATTCTCAACCATAAAAAGCATTGGGTATGTTCTAAAAATAATTTTCCACTTCCCTTCAAATTTATTTCTATATGATGACCCAAATAATTGATAAACAATTAATTAATGGCTGATTAACTAATACAAAACAAAACAAAGGGATTGAAGGAAATACCTGGGAATGTAAAGCCGATACAAAGTTGGAGTTGGAATTCGGGATGAAAATGCATTGGTGAGTGGATCGGGTAACCAGCAGCCATGTTAGTTGAGGAAGCGAGAAGGCAAAGGTGTTCAACGCTGATTGCTGAGCACAACTGGTGGGTAAAGGCAAAGAGACAAACAGACAGCGCGGGCTAAACAATCGAATCACGTGACATCCGGGCTCCAATCCTATTGGTTCAAAGAATAATAATAATTAACGACCTTTCAAATTTGAATTAATAAAATAATAAATATTTTCCTGACTGTGAATAAAAGCAATATTAAAAATTTTTTTTGTTTTATTTTAGTATTTGAGCCTAAAGCCATTGGGCTTATTAATATAATAATTTCAAATGTAGAAATATAGATTAAGTATAAGTAAAAAAATAAATATCTTCTTATATTAACTAAAATTTATTTAAAAAAAACAAATCCAATACATTCTCACTATATATGTAGGTAAGAAAAAGTAAAAAAAAAAAAAATGGGGAAAAAAAAAAGATAATAAATACATGTATATTATAAATATCCATATTTATTTTAATGAACTTATCTTGACCAAAAATGAATAAACATGATTTTATTTTTAAAAAAATCATATTTTTATTTCTTTAATATGTAGTAGAGAAGGTTTTATTCATATTAACAGCAAAAGATAGCTCTGGAATTTAAATAAAATCTTGAGTTTAATATCGAATTATCTTTATAAAGCTCAGTATTTTTTGTGAAAAATTAATTATACAGATATTACAAACATTCATAAATTAGTGTTTATACAGCATGTCTTAATCCAATCAGTAGGCATGGGTCAGGGCCGAATATGATTATGAAATCAATCTTCTACATTAATTATCACCATCCAATAATGGAAATATTATAACCAGAAATTTCAGATTATATAGCTTGATTAAATTATATACAAGCTTTTGACATTGTAATTAAAAAAATTTTAATAATTCTATTAATTTTATATATATATAAAAATATACATAGATTCCTGCAATATAACATAATTAGAAAATCAAGCTCTTCAGAATATTGGTAAAATGATCCAAAACAAATAGGTATCTCAAATATGGTCAAAAGATTTTTTACAGTTTTTATATGGTTAGATATATTTTGAAATATCTTATTTAGAATAATAATCAAATAGGAAGAATAAATGAGGTATATAGCTGAACCAGGGCCCTGGTTTGTTAATAAATTGAAATATAACTAGCTGCTTGCTCATTTATTCTTCCTATTTGATTATCAACACTCAGCTATATACCTCCTTCAAATTTAGAATAATATAAAATATAAAAAAGAGCCCTTGGAGAGTGCAATTGCCCCCCCTCCCCTCAAAAGATACCTCTGTGAAGTGTTCGAGGGAGTGACCTCTTTCTTGTCCTTTATTCCGAAAGCCTATTAATATACTTTATATACATAAATAGACCTATATAATCTCTGCTATAATAAACTTTCACAACTCAATTTTTAAATGTGTTTTTCAAAAATAAATCTTTTTCAAACATATCAAGTAGCATGACAATTTTTCTATTAAAAAAATGGTTTTATTCAATTGGGGATGCGAGGCCATATAAATAATGCGTATAATTTTAATAATACAGTAAAATCCCGATAATTCGTATCGTCACTGGACCGACAATTTGGTATGAATTATCTGGAATACCAATTATAGGGAGTACAAAATTCAAAATTAAAAAAAAAATTAAATTATTAATGAAAAGGAAAGGAAAAAAGAGAAGTTCAATTTTTCACTCTCCTCTCCTCATTTCCTTTCAGTGAAAAGATAATGAATCAACGAGAAAAACTTCCCCCTCTTGAAAACAGTACGAATTAATGAGCTTTTTAAGCTGAAAATACGAATTATAAGACGTTTTAAGTGACCACCAACAGAAATATAATAGGAATTACCAAGTGGTCTGAAATGTATTGTTTTTATAACAGTTATCGGGATTTTTCCTGGGGACTGGCAAGTTTGTACGAATTAGCGGAAGATACAAATAATTGGTCTACGAATTATCGGATTCCACTGTATATGCTACCATATAATAGAGCATATTTATTTAGGCCTATATCAAGTAATCATTTCTACCATAAATAATCATTGCCCACCCACCCTTTTTGGTTTTTTAAGCTTTTTAAGCCACGGATAGAAACCATTTTAGGATTTCTTTAAACAAATCACATTTAACATTGACACACTAAATTTATCATGGCATAATAAGAAATTTTTTTAATGTAATTTTAAAGTTTTAAAATACTCTCCACTTGGCTTTTTGTATCTTCTGGAGAGTTTACAGAGTGGCCTATTGTTCTATGATCGTCGTAAATTTCATGATCATTTCCACCATAATCAGTTTTATCTCCAAAAAAATGTATCTCTTCAAAGTGTTCATTTTCCAGATGTTTTAAACAATAAGTTTTATCCCAACCTTCTGGGAAAACATCAAAACTAATTTGACCTCCTAAAAAATAATATATTTAATTATTTATTTTATTCAATAATATAAAACAAGAGAAATTGAATATTTATAAACATTACCTATACTATATTTCAAGCCTAATTGAGGAAATTCTTTCCTAAGGGCAACAATAAATTTTTCTCGAATTTTATGTTCTTTATCATATGCATAAAATTGTTCTCTTTCACTTTGACTACAAGATCTTCCAACTGGACACACATTAATAAGCCCTGTGCGAAATTCAATGAAGGTTCCACGTTTAAAAGGTAGAGTGATTTTTGACATATATTGCAATGCAAAATTAATAAAAGTTTGTAATTTTTCTTCTCCCATGTATGTTTGTATGTTCTAAAAGAAAATAATAAAATTAGTTAAATATTTATAATAAAATTAATTTGAGTTTAAATAAAGAAATTAAAAAAGTGATCTGAATATCATTTGTAAAATTTTGTTAGAATTGCGAAAAAAATATACGGAGTATTTTATAAAATAAGATAATAAATAAGTTAATAAAAATACCTCACTCTCAAGGAGATCCCCATCTCGATAAGCTATAAGTCCATTTTCAGCAAAAACATAGTCATATTTTTGTAATGCTAAAAAGAAGAAAAAGAGATATTAATTTAAAATAAGTTAGTGATAGAGGGGGTGCCTCCTCTTCAACAGAAGGTCTAAACTTAGGGTTCGTCCAAGATTCTGAATTGCCTGACTCAGGGCGCAAGTAGGATGTGGCTATAATGAACGCTGGTTGTTAGCGCAGGCAGAGCTGCCACCCAAAGAGATTAGTGAGTAATGGAACTTACAAGAAAACAGACTGCAGGTTTATTGCTCGTTCGTGACAATGGCACGAAGTTACAAACACCGAGAAGGGAAATATATTCAATTAATAATTTAAGATCTATTTAAGGGGATTGCAAACAACTTTTTCCAAATCCTTGATATCCATTGTAAAACATTGACAAATTCTCAACACACAAACGAAACGGTCCCTTGGCTGAAACCAACCAGAAAGAACAAATCATTCTGGTAAAAGTTCTGAGTCAAGCTCCCTGCACGCAGGTATAGTGAGCGCCACAATTAAGTCCCCACCTGATAGTCTTAAAAATAGGGTATAGTATATGGTTTATGGTGAAATAATTTTAAATTTGAAAAAGTAAAATAAAATCATGTGTACCAGATTTTACGTTTTCAGTCATTAAAATTATTTCACTCTACACCATATACTATACCATACCTTAAGGCTCTAGCTATCAAGTGGGGATTTAATTGTGGCGCTCCCCGTACATCATTGCCAGTCTCCATGAGCGTAACTAAGGGGGCTCCCCGCCCCAAGAAAAATTGAGACAATATGGGGCCTTCCAGGCTCCCCGGAGGAAGGCTGGTCCCATGCCCCCTCCCCAGCTAAATTCCTTAGCTACGCCCATGCCAGTCCCATTTGGTAACAAGAGATTTTATGCACGCAGACTCGACGCCATCCGCCGCAGGCGACTCAGGAAACCCGAGTGCATCTTGGACGTACCCTTACACTAGATAATAAATAGGTTAATATTAAAATTATAGGCTTATAATAATTTTTTTATTTTAAATTTCTTCTCCCAACAATATTTGTATATTCTAAAAGAAAATAATGTAAGAATAAAAGAAAATAACAAGAATACTTTAGAATATTTTACCTTTAAAGGACTGAATTTGTTAATTGAAAAAATTAGGTCCCTCGCCCCAAATCCTAGCCTATTTAAAACATTAATGTTTTAAATTTTTTTTCTCTCTACTTTTAATATCTTTGATGTTGTTATTTCGGTCGCATTCTATTGTGAAATGAAAAGAGTTATAGTCTGAGCAGGAGCTTGAGTATATTTTTAGAAAATGTTCCAAGGATGTCTTTTTTATTTTCATGACATTATTAATTTTATTATTATATATATAAAAAGAATCAAATAAATATATACAGTGAGATTAGGTGATTGTCTATTTTTTATTAATTTTAAATTGTCCAATTTCCTTTTTTAATTAAAATAAGGATTTGTCAGAGATATAGGAAGTTATGTTTTCGATTTAGAGTAGTTTTAAAAGTTTTTAACAAGGACAAGTAAAAAAGAAAAAAAAATTAAAAATTTACCTTCTTCTCCTCCCATTTGTCTTAATATTTTTTTTAAATCTGATCCTCCAACTAATCCAATTTTAGATTTTGGTTTAACTTGAGTTAAGAGAAATTCTTCCATTTGTGGAGTTATAATCTGAAACAATGGTACAACTAGCATAAAATTAATTTGTCTCGAATGATTGTTAAGTTCTTATACAATAATAAACAATTTATAAGTGTAATGATTATTTTTTCTTGTTTTGTAAAGTTAGATAATTAAAAGGAAATGTATTAATAATATAAAGTGCTTATAAATACATAGTTCAATAGTACATAGAATAATTTCGCAAATAAAAACTACCTGCATGGCTGCTGTGATTGTGCCATCCACATCAAAGAGGCAAATTTTTTTATCTCGACCGGAAGACGGCATTCCTATTGAATTAAAATAAAATTTACTATCTTGATAGTAAAAATTTGATGTTCGTTGATGGTAAAGTTTATCGATTGATTGTCAGGATTTGCCACGCCGGCTGGCAACACTCCCTTGTCTCTGTATGATGAAACTCAATTTGACACTCAGCTGACGTGGTTTCAAATTCTCCATTTTTTTTATTTATACTGTGCTAGCTACGGGATCTTGATTGGGTGAAAAAGAGATTTGATTTCCTTGCCATCTCGCGGTTATTGAAGAAAGTATTATGTTTTAGGGGAAATCAGGGGAAATATCAGGAAGGGAAATATATATATATATACTCTGTGGGGGAAATGTAAAAAGGGAAATCGCAAAGTCTATAATATAATTGCATTTGAAATCAAAATATGCAATATTTAGAATTTTTTTTAATACGTCTTTTATTCAATGTTTCTTGCTTAGTCTATTTTTCTTATTATTAATAAAATCAAAAGTAAGCTGATTTGGTAAAGTGGTCAACAATTATATTTTTTCTTTCCTCACTTTACCAAACTTCGCGAGTTCAAATCCATCTCCTGGACATTTTTTTTTTTCATCTTATTATGAATTTCCATTCATTATTTTTTAAGCAAATTTAATGCATAACTTCATTCATCTATCGTTATAACAAGAGGTTTGTGACAAACTCAAAATCTAGTCTAGTTTGAATTAATTTTAAAGGAATTTCTTTATTTGGCGTCGCCCAGCGGGTATTAATTTAAATTATTCAAGAGAATTTATAAACTAAGTAATATTAAAAAATATTCTCTGCTCTTAATGAAGCCATTTTTTAAAAATATTTTTTAAATCTTTTTAAAAGCTTTCAAAGCATTATTAAAAAATATTCTCCGCTTTCTATATAGAATAGCAAATTTTCAATGGTTTTTTGAGGAAAATTCTAAAGAAAATCTTTCAGTATAACAAAAAAATGTTTGAAATAAAACTAATAGCTTAGATTTTGAAAAATAAAAATAGCTAAAGCCCCAGAAAGGAAAATCCTTATCTATAAGAATATCTTTAAAAGAAAACAAAATTCCTAAAAAAAAAGCCTAAATTTTTAAGACATAACATTCTAAAGAGTGAATTCATTTGAATCTAGGTACCATTTGAGATTGAGAGACACTTGAACCACTTGATCTTAATAGTTCCGTTCACTTTTCTTTTAGATTTTCAAAACATTCACTTTCCTTCCTTTGACCTCTATTTAAGTAAGTGAAGTAAGTGTACTGGTGTCTGTTAAATAATTATATTTTTATATTAATATATATATATATATTACTTGCTTATAGTAACTAATAATATTTTTCAATTTTCAGAAAATAAATTTTTTATTAAACAATTCTATTCCATTCCATATGTTTAAAATTTAACCAAATAAAAAAATATGGCTTGTATTCTGAATATATCATATATATATTCGTTTCTATTTCTTGCCTCTCAAATTAATGCCTTAAAGAATGTTTTACTTATGGTTGGTGAGTATAAAATCAATATTTTTACATAAAGAAAATCTTGTAGTAGACTTTAAATTTCTAATTAGGCCATTCAATAAGAAAAGTTTTTAATTATTTCTTTTTTGACAGCTGATGATGCCGGCTTTGAAATGGGCACTTATCGAAATAATGTATGCCAGACTCCCAATTTGGATGCTCTTGCTAAAAAATCTTTAATTTTTAATAACATCTACAGCTCTGCAAGCAGCTGTTCCCCAAGGTGCTTCAATAATATAACAATATATTATATATATATAAGAATAAATTTGGAAGTATGGATTAAAAATATATATATAAAGTATAAGGACCCTAGTAAATATTAAAATGTATATTCCAATCTTCATTTTTCAGTCGATCTGCTATTCTTACTGGATTTCCTTCACATCAAAATGGAATGTATGGACTACATCAGGGTGTACATCACTTTAATTCATTTGATAAAATCCATAGCCTTCCTTCCATCTTGAGTTTGAATAAAATTAAAACAGGTAATCACTTTAAAAATAAAAAAAAAAACAAAGTAGTATAATAATTTTTGCAACCATTAGGCTGAACTTAGACTGAGGGACAATATTAAGTCCTACCCAAGCGTTTTCTACTTGTGATTATTTCTTTGGTTTTATAAAAGAAAATGAAAATTGTTATTGGAAATTTTCTAGGTTTGAACCATGAAAGGTTTCCATTAAAAAATATATAATATTTTTTTGAAAACAACGAAATAATCACAAGTAGAAAACGCATGGATGGCACTTAATATTGTCCCTCACTGTACACCATTTGAGCAAAACGCTCTTGGACAAAACGTTTTGTCCAAGAGCAACAAGATTTTGCTCAATGCTAACGCACGCCGATTTGGCAAAATGTTTTGTCATTGAGCATTTTTGACTAATCAATGTGCGTTGGCATTGGACAAAATGTTTGGCTATTGAGTAAAAACGCTCAATGACAAAAAATTTTGTCCAATGCCAACGCACACCGTTTAGGCAAAAACGCTCAAAGACAAAACATTTTGTTCAATGATGTCGAATCATGCTCAATTGTGTAATTGCCTAATCGGTGTGCGTATACGCATAGAAAAGCATTGAAAAACAGTTTTAGGCATGATTCGTCTTTGTCATTGAGCGTTTTTGCTCAATCGGTGTGCGTTCAGCCTTATTAGCACCATTTGTTCTGCAAACTCAATTAATGAATCGTTATATTTTAATTTTCTAGGAATCATTGGTAAAAAGCATGTTGGGCCGGGACCAGTTTACCCATTTGATTTTTCTGAAACAGAAGAAAATAATCCAATCAATTTTGTAGGAAGAAACATTACCCAAATTAAACTTTTAGTTCGAGAATTTCTCACTTCTGCAAAGGATAAGTATGTTAGGACTATTAAAAAAAGGAAAAAAAAAACTTGTGAATTAAACTCTGGCCAATTTTTTTTAGTCCTTTTTTCTTATATATTGGCTTTCATGATCCTCATCGTTGTGGTCATACTAATCCTGAATTGGGAGAATTTTGTGAAAGATATGGAAATGGTGAAGAAGGATATGGGCACATTCCAGACTGGAATCCAATTTACTATGATGCTGATCAAGTTCTAGTTCCGTATCATGTGCAAGATACCCCTGCCGCTCGCATTGATATAGCACATCAATATACAACCATGTCCCGCTTAGATCAAGGTATCAATTGCATACCCAATCACTCAACATATGAGCTTTTTGATTCCTGGGACAAATAATATCTCTTGTTATAAATATTTATTTAAATCATTTGGATACCAAATGGTTTAAATAAATGTGCCTGGTCCCATATATATATCGTAATATATTATTCTGAGTATCATCTAAAGCAGGGGTGGCCAATCAAAAATGATTTTGCGGCCACTTTGGAAATGCATCTTAACTCCGCGGGCCGCATATAAAATTATATATCCCCATCAGTGGTGTCATTTAGGGGGAGTGGGGCAGGGGGCATTGCCCCCCCCCCCCCCAAGGGTTCTGATTTTTATATAGAATAGACATTTAAGAGAGATAAATTGTTAGCGACTAACAAAATAATTTGATCTATTGATGATAATAAAATTTGTCTTAAAAAGTACATCTTTTGACTGATTATGCCTTCTTTTGTGACAATAAAAAATGATTTTATTTAGAAATACATCTTAAGTTTTGTTTTAACAAATTTTTTGAATTAATGGATGTATTATAATAATTTTAATGTTTAGATTCTAAACTTGAGATTTTTCTAATTTTGCTACGCTTAATGAATATTTTTTTTTAAATTAATTTTCATATTACTTTTTAGGTGTGGGATTGGTACTAAAAGAACTGAATAGTTCTGATGTTTTAAAAGATACTTTAGTAATCTTTACCTCAGATAATGGAATTCCTTATATTGGCGGGAGGACAAATCTTTATGATCCAGGTAAAATTAAAGTTATATATAAAATGTTTTTAATTAAACAATAAATAAAGGAGCAGCCTCTCTACGAAATGAAACTCAAGAGTATTCATTTCGTAGAGACCAATTTCTTGACTGCCTGCTCCTTCATTTATTGTTACAATACAAGAGCCACTTCACAACTTAAAATTTTTTAATTGTATAGAAAAAATTCTTTCCTAGTATGTTACCAATGGTGAAGTATTTCAACGAAAATATATTAACTCTTAAAAAAAATTTCCTTTTTTAATCCAATTGAGGTGTTGCTGAGCCGATGTTTATAATGTCGCCTGATCCAAACTCAAGACATAATGAAGTTACTTATGCCACTTCGAGCCATCTTGATTTAGTACCAACAATTTTAGAGTGGTATGGAATAGGACAAGACAGTAGAGATAATGAAATCATATCAGTGCCTCAATACACAGGGCAATCTCTACTACCTTTACTATATAATGGTAATTTTAATAATATGGTCAGTACAGAGGGAGAAGTTTCGCTTCTTGTTTTAGGGGAAAGGAAGGGTTTACCTTGTCCTTACTGAACGACAAAAATTATTCAAATTATATCCAGGTTTATTCTCTGAGCAAAAACGTGAACTTTTAACATCTAAAATCAGCGTTAATTCATTTTAATACCTGCTTGTCACAAATTACTATTCTGTGACAAATCAAGTTAGCAATGCGCATGCGCGAGGGGTGTAAAAAGACTGAAAAAGACGAACAACCAGAAAACATAGCTATCTTCATATGGATCGTTAACACCTGGGGCTAAAAAAATAAAATGTTAACGTCGGTGTTAAAACTTGGTAGAGAATATAATAGCATTTTTTAACGCTGGTGTTATTATTACTTTACTTTTTAACACCCAATTTATGATGTTAAATTTTAACGTCTGTTTGTAGAGAATAGTCCTGATTGACTACTTTAATTAAATTGGGTAAATAAGGACTATGTCTAAATTGCCTCTGATGCCGAAAGACTTAAAACATTTTGAAACACATTTTTATGAAACTGATAAATTTTTGTCCCTCAGGAGAGAAGCTAACTTCTAATATGAAGAACAAGAAGTGAGACTTATATCCTTTGGCTAAGGCATATGGTTTACATTTCCTATAAAATATTATTTTATTTCTTAGAGCCAACGAATAATTCAAGAGCAGTTTTTATGAGCCAAACTCATCATGAAGTCACTATGTATTATCCAATGCGAGCAGTACGCACTCATCAATACAAATTAATTCATAATCTCAATTATGGAATGCCTTTTACTATAGATCAAGATTTTTACATATCCCCATCTTTTCAAGTAAATATTCTATTGTCTCATATTTATCTAAAATAGTATCACTAATTTTATCTTAATTTTTTTTAAGGATATCTTGAATAATACTCGTGAAGGTCAACCAATGAAATGGAATAAATCTCTTCGTAAATATTATTATAGACCAGAATGGGAGTTGTATGATTTAAATTCTGATCCTGAAGAGCTTAACAATTTATACAAAAACAAAGAAACAAAGGTGAATTGTTATTAATTTTATATGAGATGAAAAAAAAGTCATTATAAAATTTATTTTGTTGAGATTTCGAAAGCTTGTTCATCCTCAGGCCAACAATTTCATATGAAATTGATAAAAAATTTTTAATATGTAAATTTCGGTAAATCAATGAAGTCAGTGGCTGTTTTTTTATAAACAGGAGAAGGAGAAGGTGCAGCCAAAAATATAACGCCTCCCATTTATTACAATCCAACGAGACGTTTTGGATTAAATTTTATTGACCCATCTTCAGTCTTTCAAAATTGTTAAAGTCCAGGAGTTGGTTGTTTGGGCAATACATGTAAATTTATGTGTCATTTATACTGGCGAGTTGGCCCATCATGCTTATTAAGTGAGAATGATGGCCAAACGACCAACTCCGGAACTTTAACAATTTTGAAAGACTGAAGATGGGTCAATAAAATTAACCCGAAACGTCTCGTTGAATTGTAATAAATCGGAAGCTTTGTATTTTTGGCTGCATCTGTTCCTTCTATTTATGTAAATTCCTGTCGACATAACTGACCTTGCTGGGGAAGTCCGAGCCCAGAGATCAAAAATTTGACAGCAAAATTAATTTTTTCCTTCTCGACTTGTCCAATTTACGGTACATCCAAAAAAGCTTTTATATATTATATTTAAATTCGATTTAACTTATATTGTTGAAATATAAAATTTATATTTTTTTATTTTAATAGGAGATATTAAAAGAACTTCAAGCTAAACTATATTCATGGCAAAAAGAAACCCAAGACCCATGGATTTGTGCTCCTCATGGAGTTTTGGAAGATGCTGGAGATTATAAAAAGGATCCTCAATGTTTTCCACTTGATAATCTTTAAATAAAATTTATCATTTTGCTATTTCATTAATTTTATATATATTGAAAATACTTTTGTTATCTATGTAAAAGTCATGTTGAAATCACAGTTAATTAATATGCTGGTTTAAAGGTATAAAGGTATGCAGCATTTTTTTTTTTTTAATTTTAATTTAATTTTAATCTTTTTCAATGAAGAGTAGAAATGGCTGTGGTGATGATTGAATAAGGAACTCAATGAGGAAGGCAGCCAGCAGAAATAAAAAACTTTTATATTATTTCGTCGACGATTCGGGAGCGTGTCGCTACCATCTTCAGGACGAAATAATTGTCGTTGTGTTTATAATAGTAAAAATTCTTCATCTCTTTTGCGACAATTATTTCGCCCTGAAAATGGTAGAGACGTCGACGAAATAATATAAAAGTTTTTTTATTTCTGCTGGCTGCCTTCCTCATTGAGTTCCTTACTTAACCAATTTGATTTTTAGAGCAAAATGAGCTCACGTCTGTGGATTAAATATGGAAACTTGTGATTATGAGCGTTTATGGTGTTCTTTGTTAGTAATAATATGTAGGATTTTATATTTTTTGCAAAACGAGATTATTTTTTTAAAAACACATACAATATATTATAATAAAATTTTATAATTTAATAACATTTTTTGTTTTTTTATAAAAAATTAATTAAGTATATCAAACTATTTAAACATAAATTATAATAAATATAAAGCAATATTTAAAATTATTTTTTAACAACGACTTAATAAATTTTAACATAATAATAAATTATTATTTTAAATTGATAAAAACAATATAATCAATTAGTTTCAAATAAGTATATTTAACTTGTTTTTTTTTTTTTTTTTTTTTACTTTTTTTTGTATATATAATTGAAAAGTTTTTCTGAAAAAATATATCTACATATTCACAAGGAACTTTTCACAACAATTCAGAAATTTTTAATTACAAAATTGGTAAATATATAGAATTTATATATAAAGAAATGTAAAATATATAAACTTTTTTTACAATTTTTAACATTAATATAAAATATTCTATTAAATTTAAGACAACGGGTGAATTTGTTGGTCATCTTTCACCGCCGTTTAACGAGGCAGGATTATTTGTCAGCGTATTCTCCATTATAGTATTTAGACGTTCCAATTTTGCGAAAGACTTGTTTGAAGACGTTTCTATATCAGACATTTCGTGAGCTACCTCATCCATCTAAAAATAAATAATATTCCAACAAATAAAATTAAATCTAATAATATAAAATTATTTAAATATCTTAATCTAAATGTAAGAAATGATTTATTTAATTAAAGATAAAGTGAGTTGCACATTGGGAGGGATAGTGCTAGTCTTCAGAAATTGCTTAAATCATTTAAATGTCCAAAGGAACAAAAGAACCGTATTTAGAATGGTGCGAACTGATTAGTTCTAATTTTCAGATAAGTTATGGGGAAAAGGAAGACAATTATATTTATGATCCCCTTTTATATTAGAATTTTTCTTTTAATATAAGCCTAGCTTAAGGTGCGCGTCTCGAAAAGCCGTTAGAACACGATTGACTACCGAGTTACTCGAGGCGGCAAGAGATGGCGTTAGTTTTTCCCATAGGAATACAAAGGATTTATTCCATTTCATTTTAAAGATTCAGCTAATTAATTAAAAGTAAAAAATTAATTATTTTTTAACACAATGATTGCCAATTTAATTATCTATAAGATATAGAGCGAATTTTTTAAAAATATCTTTTATTTAATGAGATTAATCTAAAAAAAAATTTATTTTTTCGAAAATCAAAAAAAGGGCTTCTATAAGTGGTAGATATTTTAAATAACTTTAATTAAAAAAAAATTTGAGGTCGATAGCTTCAAAATTGTGGCCGCTGGAAACTTCCAAAATTAGCACCCCGAGACGCGCACCACAGATCAAACGCGCACCTTAGGATCAAAATAATTATTTGATCATTATCCATCATCATTATAGGATAGGATCCAAATTTGATCCTATCCTATAATATATATAATTACAGTGGAACCGAAACACTCCTAGTGCGAAACAATAACATTCTTCTCATAGAACTGTTCCTTCCATGACAGACTGATGTAACATGCGCACAATCCGGGACATTCCCTCTCCTCGCAACTCGTTATGCGAAATGTCACTCGCTAAGCAAGTCATTCTTTTACAATTTGTTTTGCTTGTTATGAGAGGTGCTCGTTAAGCGAGGTTCTACTGTATTTTAATCCTATCCTATAATGATGATGGATAATGATAAAAAGAATTATTTTGATCCTATACTCCCACTCCCTTTCTCAAAGATCTCTTTTATTACTCTATTAACAAAAAGTTGAAAAGAACTCTATTTTTCTTTAGTCTTTCAAATTTAATGTTAAACTAAAATAAACGTGGAGGAATGTATTTAGCCCAGTGAACCTTTTTTGTTTTTGTAATGTAAATATCGGCCTATTAGTTTTTTTAATGATAAGAGTCACGAGGAGAGGAGGTAAGTCCTTGAATTTTGATCAAATATTTAAATATTTTTTAATTCTCAAGTTAATTAGAGATTTTTTTTTGTTTTGCGAGGGTTAAAAAAAGCCAATAAATTAGAAATGGGAATAATTTTCAAAATAGATGTATTATCAGTGGCGCAACCAGGGCTAGCCTGGAGGGGTTGATTTTTTTAAAAGGACTCTGCTGTTTACCATTAAGCAAGATGATTTGTTTTTTTCTTTGAGGAGTTTAATTCCCCCCGTGTAGATGCGCCTTTGTGTATTATTATCAGTTTGAATTTAAATTATTTGGACATGTTCTGGGAGATGGTTTTGATGTGTGCCTATGGATTTCGGGTTCAGGTCTTTTTTTGTCTGGTGAATTGAAATGGAGCCATCATCCAAAATTTTTAAATAAAAAAAATAATATTTTTATATCAAATAAAATTATTAGAAAGATAATGATATTTATAACTGTATACTAGAATACTATAAATATGTTTTATAAATTGAATAATAATGTATAATTACATATTCTTTGTAAGTTTGGAGTCGATTAAATTTCTGGTGAGTGTAATAGAGGTACTTCAGTTTAGCTAGTGTAAATGAAATAATAAGTAAACCTGCTATAACCAGGGCTATCGATCTTAAAGACCTTCTTGTCAGGCCTATTATTTTGAACATTGTACAAGCTCGTGGAACCATGCTTGTTGACTTTAACCATCTAAAATTTAAATTTAATAAACAATTAGGCTAATATATATTTTTTTTAAAGAAACTTTCGTAATTACCTAAAAAAAATTGAGGAAAGAAATTAAATAAATAATGTTTTAAATCATTCTATCATTTAAAAGACATTCTTTTATTAAATGATATTTTATTCATATCACTGATAACAATTAAATCATCTAATTGTGCCATATATGCAAACATTGACTTAACTGTCAGAGTAATTATCAGCTGATTTTTTCGCAGATATTAAAGAGAATAGATAATAAGCTTATATTGTGGCAAGTCCGCCAACTCTTTAATATTTTATTAAAGAATTTTAATTATTTTATTTTATAAAACAATAAAGATTTAATCCCATTATATTATTCTTTTCCTTTTTTTTTTTAAGAATGAGAATTTAAAGCTTTTGTCTATTTCCTTGCTCGAAACTACCCCTCTTATGATATGAAAGATCACCCTCCAGCAGAGTTGTTTTATACGATTTTCAGTTTTATACATAAATCGGGATAAACTTGTATAAACGTATAAATGTATAAAACTTGTATAAAACGTATAATATGTATAAAACTCGAATCGCATCGCAACCCGACGAGAAAGGATTCAAAACAAAATCATTTATGACTAGAATGAATATTTTTTATTATTTATAATATATAAAAACAAATTTTCAAAATCCAGGAGGAAGACCACTGATGATTGACAGACTAAATTATTTGTTTAGCTGTGTTTGTTTGCAAAAATTTTAACTTTTTGACCACAGAATGAATCGAAGCGTTTATTGTTAATAATAACAAATATAAATCTAAATTCTAAATTCATTCAAATGAGATTGTCACAGATGAACAACCTTTTTAATCTTAGCTGAATTTACCTGAAACCACAGAATGAGTCCGGACTAATGAAACTCGAAACCTAAACACCAAAATTCTAAAATTTACCTTTTTAAATAATTTTTATAAAGTTTTTTATAAAAAATAATAATATATAATGATTGGGATTAAAAGATTAAAACAGGAAATTTTTATTATCTTAGAATAAAATGAGAACTTATCACATTAATCGAGTAAAACGTTTTCCCAAAACGTTTTGCTCGATTCAACAAACATCGATCGACAAAAAGTCCAAACATTTTTTCTGATTCAAATCGTGACCAATTTTTTTTCTCTTCTGCGACCCATAGAAACAAAAACATTCACAAACGTTTTTCTCGATCCCCCTAAAACAAATATTTTATTATATACAATCATTTATTTATTATTCAATTATTACACTTCACACCACTAACAATTATTCAACCTTCTTTACATTTCATGACTACACAAATTCAATATTCTACTTTCTTCTTCTTTTTAAATTTTACCCCCCCCCCCCCCCTGCCCCCTTTTTTTTTTAAACCAGCCTTTTTGTGACTCGAGCACAGGTTCCAATTTTTTTCTTTTCTTTTCATTGATTTCCTCACACCCCCACAACTTCGTTTTTTCCGTGTTTCTCACCAGTTCCGTTTCCCGGACACCCCGGGAAAACCCCCCCACCCCCCCCCCACAAGCCCTCCAGTAAAGATTACGGCTATCCCGTTTGATCTGTGCAGATAAATAAAAATAATTTGGTTTTATACTATAATTAGTATGAAGTTTTTTTTGATTTTGGAAAATAAAAATGTAAAATCAAACCCCAGTCCAAATTATTGGTCAAGGATTATCATAGACAGGGAATAAATCATAGATAAGGGGAAAAAATAGATAATCAGTTGTAAGTCGGCAACCGGCATCTTTGTAACAATTTTTGTAAAAGGGTGGAAACCCGTTTAAATTATAATAAATAAAATAAATAAATAGGTCCAGACTCAAGTTTCTTTCTCTTTTGGCCCAACTATAATTTAATTTTTTTATATTTATATCTGATTTATATAAAATAATAAGTATTAATTGAATATCATTTTAAAAATTGAAATATAAATTTAGCTCATAAGGTTTTTTTCTCTATTTTTTATTATTTAAATAACTAATAAATGAAATAATTTTAAACAATGGACATTTGAATTTCGATGATTTTTTGAATTAATTTGTTTTTCTTTATTTTATTATTTTTAAAAAAAATTTATATACTATTTGAGTATTTTATTATGCAAATATTTTTATTATACTATTTGTAAAGATGGGATTTAGATAACAATTTGATATACTGTATTATATTATACACTTTTGAATTAATATTTTTTTCTGCTTTTAAATAAAATGCTTTTTTGACATTTAAAATTTTCCTTTTTTTTATAAACTACATTAATTAAAGGTAATTATGAGAATTATAAAAAATTTCTTTATCTTTCATACTTTACATATTTTAAAATCTTTAATAAAATTTTAAAAATTACTATCTTGAAATAAATTTAGAATCTCTTTAAAAGATCTGTATTTAGTTAATTATTTTATATATTATATATTAATATATATAAATATAAAATTACTGTAAATGATTAATTTTTTTAATGCTTATACTCCAATTGTAAATATATAACCTAAATAAATATATATATATATATCACCAGGGTAATACTAAACTTAAAACTATTCTTAAAAATAATTAAAGTTATTATTTAAATAGTTCAAAAACTAAAGAAAAAACAGTAATAAAATACTATTCAAATAGAGAAATATGGCCTAATTGATTCTTGACAGGTCTTTAATCTCAAAAATAAAGTATCTAAAGTCAAAATAATTCCTAATTTTATTAGTATTTGTTCAAGATTCTGCTATTTATATTATTTTAAGGGTATAGGGACAATGGATCCTTTTTTTTTGTTTAGGCTTTGTGTATTTAGGATCTAGTTTTTTCACTTCCTATATTCAAACTCTTTGAATTTTCTTGACAAAATCATTTGACTCAACTGTTATTGTATTGGTAGAAAACCGTTCTATCAAATTAGCCGGATAACCGAGTTTCCCCACCATAAAAATTAATAGCCTATAACTAGCACAGTATAACATTAATTAAAAGAATTAGAGCATTAAATTCTTATATAAAACTAACTTAACTTTGTTTTTCCTTTTATTTTTAGTCGGCAAGATGTCAAGCAAGGGGGAAGCTGAGAACCAAAAACTTAAACAAAATATGGAAAGCCAACTAGAACGGTTGGTACAGCAATTGGCAGATTTAGAGGAATGTCGTGACGATTTCGATCCTGCTGAATATGAAGAGACTCGCCAAGAAACAATGGACCAATTACGCGAATTTCAAACAAGTTTAGCGCGATTGGTCTCAGGAGATCTTTCTCTGGTTGATCAATTGGCTGCAATACAATTAGCTACTCAAGCAGCCATTTCGCAGGCATTTCAAACACCTGCTGTACTTAGTATGTTTGCACGTAGACAACCCGGGCAGCTGCGATCCCGTCTTGAAGAAATTGAAAGAGAATTACGACAAGCTAAAAATGATAGGCAACGAGAAAAGGTTTTGGAGTAATAATTTTATTTATTTTTAAATATAAAAAAGAAATCATTTTTCCTTGAAGTCTCCTCAATTTAAAAAGGTTTCACAATTATCTTAAACAGAAAGATTTATTCTTTGTTTATAAAATATTGAAAAGAATGACCTATTTGGCAGTTTAACACAAATATGTATATAGCCAACCAACTATATGTGTAATATTTTTTTTTATACTGTTATAAATGGTTTAAATCCATCTTATCATTTTATCAAAACCAACAATTTCCTTTTCCAAATTTTTCTTTGAATTTAGAAATTTACCTCATTAAAAAAAAAAAAAAAAAAAAAATTGGGAAACAAATTGGAGTGTCATACCCATTTACTTTTGAAGACCCTAACACACAAAATATTACAGCAATGTTGCAGAAATATTGCGAATCTTGGCAACATTGCAGCGGCAATATTCCAAACTAGCAATATTGCTGTTTAGCTGCAATATTCATCAATGTTGCTGCAATATTGTCAATATTGAGCAAGATTGCAATATTTTGTGCTGTGTGGGGAGTGCTTTTATAAGTAAATACATTATATATATATATATATATATATATATATATATGCACATACATTGCAAATAAAAATTCATACTATCTTCAAGGAAATTTTTGAAACAAATTGATTTCTTTTTCTAAAATAGTTTTATCTATAAGTCAATATATCTTATGTAAGTTTAATAAAATAATAAATAAAAACAGGCCCGTAGCCAGGGGAGAATATGGGGGACAAACTCTTCCCCGAAATTTAAAATAATAAATAAATAGATAGAGAAGTGTTAAAATTTTAAATTCTGTTAATTTATATTCTTTAAATTTAAGAGAAACTCAGATCAATCCCCTCTCGAAAAAATTTTCTTGCTACGGCTCTAAATATAAATGTAAAAATAGTAAAAGAAAAGTAAACAATGCCTTCTAAGATAGCCACTTTCGAAATAACATTACCAAGTTTGAAACGTATAGGCTTTATTATTATACTTAAATCATCTGAGGGAGTCCCTACTCAGACTCAGGACATCATTTTTTTTAGAGATAAGAAATGATAGAACTTCACGGGGTGTCGTTAGATGCCTACGGCCGGAAGTCGGTTGGGTTTGACGTGTGTCTTCGTGCACGAAAGCACCTCGGGTAAATCAACGGGGTTCCCGATAGGAATTTCAAATAATAATAATAATTTATCATTATCTATCTTCCTTGAGATCAAGACGGTATTATATTTATTTATTTATAATTAATGTTGGTTTAAATTAAGTCATATTTCTTTGAAATAAAGAAACCAAATGAATAAATATAAATTTGCTAACAAAAAATTTTCCAACAGTGGTTTAGAGATGAGGCCTTGATATAAAAAAATATTCATACAAAACTTATTTGCTTTTATAAATAAGTGAATAATGATTGCTTTTTATCTCATCTTCATTCACACATATAGTGAGCATCTTTCGTCTCCTTTACTTTTCTGCCCCTCCCAAAACCATAATGCTGAGACAACAAAATATTTATTCAAAAGTTAACAATTGATTGGTCTGAGCTTGGGTAATATATATATGTAATAGGCCAAACTAGTTTTTAAAAACAGTTTAGCCTGGCTTATACTTTCGAAGCTCAGAATTCCCTAAATTTGTTTCATCTCAACAGGACTGTGTAAATATTATTTGGAAAGGTGATAGCCCGAATTATTTATAAAATAAATAAATGAAAGATTTTTTTATTTAATCTCCTGGCTGCAAAGTTCCTTTTGGATCCTGATTATTTATCAATATATATATTATTTCAGACTGAAATCACCTTTCCAATCCCTAAATTTGTTTTAATTTATATTTATCAAAGAAGAACCTTATTGCAAAGAACCGAAACAGACTAGGTCGGGACCCCTTAAAAAACTAGTTTATCTTAAGTGCGTTAGGTTTAACTAGTTTGTCCTAAAAAAAATTTGGCCTGTAACATGTACTGAATATAATGAAGTGTTAAAAAATTTTTCTAGACTAGCCTCTCAAAGAAAATTTGTTAATGAACCAAAATAATTTCTATTTTTTTTTTTTATTCCCTTATATAGTTAATTATTTTTATTATTATTTAATTATTAATTTTTATATCTAATTTTTTCAAGATAGATATTGATACAAAAACATATATATATATATATATATAACAATTAGGATTATTATTAATTTTTGAAATTAATTTAATTTTTTAATTTCAGGTTGAAATTTTAACTGCATTAAGGCAATTAGGCGAAACGCTTTCGGCATCTGAATTGGAATGGCTTCAAAAGAAACAACTTGAAACAGATTGTCATTTTGTTCCTGTGGAAGAAAGTGGAGGTAATAATTTTATTTTTCTTCATGAAATTAATAGAAACATTGTTTAGGAATATGGTTAATCAAAAATCGTAGAAGTCTTTGAATCTTTTGGTTCTTTATCCACAATTACTATTCTCCCATTTTAACTGTTTGAATTATCTATTTAATATTTATATTAGGGTTATCTGGCGAAAAGGCGATAGCAATGGCGAGGTTACAAGCAAGAGATCTTCAATGACATCTCCATGAAATTTTATTTTAAATGCAACTATGGTGTACAATCATGTACATGAATATTATTTTTTGAAAACATATGTGTGTGTGTGTATGTATATATATTTATATATATTTTCTTTATGAGATGATTGATATATAAACTAAAAGGAAAATTATAAACAAGTGAAATGATAGAAAGATAAAAATTCAGAACCTTATAGTTTTTATTTAGAAAAGGCTTACAAAAGTATATTTTTTGATTCATATATGATTTTAATGCCCATTTGGACCAAAACATTTTAAATCTTAAGCTCGCCTTGAGGCTTCGAAAACCTAAAAAGCGAAATGTGGCATTTTACCTATTTATATATAGAATATATATATTTTTGAAATAAATATATCTTATTGTTATTATTTGTGGAGACACAAATAGAGGATCTTAAAACCCGATTTCCTGTTGGTGCAACGTTTCCAATTCAATTGTAAGGTGTAAGACGAGCTTAAGATATGAGATGTGTTAGTTCAAACGGGCATAAGATTCTCTACTATAAGGTTAGAATATTTCTATCATTATTCAAAAACTTATCATTTTTATCTAAAACAAAAATCATCTCAAATATTTTTCATAATGCATTTTTAAGATTTTATTTTGAACTAATGTTTAATGAATTGAATCTAATTTTAATCTATTTTATTTGCCCATTATCTCTAAGGCTTACACGAAATTGTTTTTTTTTTAGTAGGAATTGAATACACAGTATAAAAAATAAGCACATTTAAGTTAATTATTATTCTATATATTTATTATTTCAATAAAATTTGGTTTATATATATTCATTTCAAAACCAAAATTATATAAAAAAAAATAAACGAAAAGAAAATTCACAATAGTTTACTATATATATATATATATATCATATTTTTTTTTTTTGTTTTAAAACAAGGGAAATTTTCATAAAAATATTCTTTTGTCTATATTCATTTATGTATAATATTTATATATTTGATAAATTTTATTATCTTCAATGCACAAACTATTTAAAAAGGTCTACAAGGATTTACGCTTCACAAAAAGAGGATCTTAGCAGCAGAGAAAAACGAATAAAATAATGATACTGCTAGATCATTTTGGTGTGTGCATATGTATTGTGTCAGGAAATTAGTTTACACAGAGTGTAGTGTTTTTTTTTTTTTTTTTTTTAACTAAACAACAACAAATAAAATATTTAACGTTTTCGACAACATTCTCCTTTATGTTTCCGTTGCCAATGTAATTGTTGACAATCCGTACTACAGTAGGCTGTACTCCAACAACAATGGTAGATGGCTTCGGCTTCACATTGCGAACACTGAAAAAAAAAAAAAAATTAATTTCATAATTATAAATTGAATTAAAATATTGTCCTCCTCATTTTAATCAGCAGCCAAAAAAAAATATCTTTGCGGGCTGCCAGTTTGACAGTATGAAAGGTGAGGATCTAACCAAAAAGAAATCGTTCATAGTCGTATGTAATTGTATGTAATATGTAGTCGTATGCAATTTATAGAAAGTATGCGATCATGTCAAAAATTCGATGTTGAAATTTTGATGGCCATAAATACATGTTTTGAGGTCCCCAGAGTCTAAAAAAGTGGGTCCCGCAAATTGGTCTGTCGATGTGTAACGGTTTTAAGCATGAAGGAATTGAGCTACGAGATTGATATTTTATATTTAAGTTAGGTACCCTCTCAGGCATTAGTTGAGACTTTACTGCTACTTTTCAATTTTTTTTCAAATTTCTCAAAATCGGCTCTAACGATTTCGATTAAAATTCAAAAATCAATTATTTTGTACATGCTCTTTAAAAAGTATATCAGTAAAATTTTTCGTGAAAATTGTTTGAAGTATACTTTTTCAAATTTTTTTGATTTTCTCATAATTGGCTCAAACGATTTTGATTAAAATTCATAAATCAATAATTTTTTAGATCCTCTTTGAAATGTATATTCTCATTTTGCCCTGAAAATTGTTTGAAGTACAGTTTACTGATGTAGTATTTCAGATTTTTCAAGACAAATTTAATATCTCATCTTCAGCCCTTCAATCATAAGTTATTCTTTGACATATCTTTTATTATTTATTATTTATTTTGAAACAAGAGTCGGAGCCATTCGCGATATTATCAATATATATATATATTTTAGAGGCAAGACAACCCAAGCATATAATCATGAAAATAAAAAAGGAATTAAATATAAATTGACTCTCACTCTCCGGGTTATTTGTGGTCTACTTCTTTTTTAGCCCTATCTCGTACTGCAAAGGTCCCATTGATATTCCATTCCACTTCTCTTTATCTGGCATGGTTGTCTCCGACAGGCCATGCTCTCTTTTGACCCGGTGAAGCTAAATGCTCTTTTTAGTTATCGCCCTATATCGTACTCTGTCCTTGCCACACCACTACTCTCTTCGCAAATTTCAGGTCCAAACAAGCGGATACATTAAATTTTAATAGCTATTATTAAATATAAAATTACCCAAAGCTTTCGTTTGGTCTCGCTGATGGCAATACGATAAGTTTCATGAATCCGTGCAAGTTCATCTTCCACTCGAGCCAATCTTTCCTCGACAGCTCTTCGTGCCAATCTCTCTTGTTCCATTTCTCTAATTAATCTTTGTTCACTTGCACTAGGACTTGATGAGGCCGAACTCACTCCGGAACTTGAAGTAGGTGAATTCAAAAACGGTGTATTTGTTAGTAATTTACCACGTTTTCTTGGTGGTTGTGATCCTAAATTATTTTCACTCTAAAATTCAAAATGTTTAATATTATTTATAGATCTTAGAATTGTAATATAGACATACAATTTATTTTTATAGGAAAAGTTGAGCTATCTAAATTTATTTTTTAATTAAAAGCATTATTACCTTTTGATTTGGTTTTGAAATTTCCCGAGAAGGTCCATTTGGCACGCTAGTAGGTTTCACAAGAGGTGGTGGTTCACTTTTTCGAATTGGTGGATTCCTTTTCACCTCTGGCATGGAGATATTTGGTCTTCCTCGACGCCGCTGTTTTAAATTTTCTTTGTTTATTATGAGGCAAAATGTCTATATCTATTTTTTTTTAGAAGAGAATGAATATATATATATATATATATAACCTATAGATTATTATATAAAAGAATTTGATTTTCGGTTTAACTGTGGTTTATTTGTAAAAATTACAACTTTTCGGCCATTCAATATGTGGCTTCTTTCTGGTATAATTCAATTAAGATCACAAAGGTTGTTACATCTGTGATAATCTTGAATTATTTGAAAAACAAGATGGCTGTCGCATCTCGACATGCACGCCATCTGGATTGCATGAGCGATCGCAGCGCCTCTACATAGAATGCGGCCATCTTGTTTTCTCAACTAATTGAAATGAGATTGTCACAGATGTAACAATCTTTGTTAACTGAATTGTACAGTGAGGGAAAATATTAAGTCACACCCATGAGTTTTTTACTTGTGATTATTTCATTGTTTTTAAAAAAACATTATATATTTTTTATCATTAGATGAGTCGTATGGCGTATTGACTATAGGACAAAAATTTTATAAAAAGATAGAATTTTAAAATAGTCCTAATTATCAAAATAAAAAATGCGGAAAGGTCTACTTTTTTACAAGATGTTCCTTCTTGATTAATATATTAGTATTATTTTATAAATAAATAGAAATTTATTTACCGATAATTCTGTTTGTAAACTATGACGTCGGGATAGTGGAGGCACAGTCACAATCACTGAAGAGCCAGTAACTTGTGTTTGGGATTGATGTGATGCTGGTGGTGGGGGTGGAGTTTCTGGAAAAGTATCGAGTTTAGGATCCCAATCTGGTTCCGGTTCTTCTTCAAAATCTGATGGATGTTCATATTGTTCTCGAGCTTCATTAAGCATTTCTTGGTGTTTGCACAATTCTTGCATTGCCTTGGTCCACGCTACAGTACGTTTCACCTAAAAATATTATAAAATATTTAAATATGTAAAAATTATAGCTGCCGAATGATTTTTTTCTTGTCAGTGGGCTTCAAAAGAATTCAAGGGCAAAATGAGAATATTCATTTTAAAGAGCATCTAAAACATAATTGATTTTTGAATTTTAATCAAAATCGTTGGAGCGAATTTTGAGGAAATTGAAAATAACTGAAAAAGTAAATCTCTTTCAACATCTACTCTACATCCATACATCCCCCTGTTACAACTTTATTAATCTTTAATAATTTTTTGCCACAAATTGTGTTACAAACTTCTGTAATTAGTTTAGACTAATGTCTCCTCGAGGCACTATAGCTTAAGCAATTCAATTAATTAATATTTTGCCACACTATTATCCACTATCCTTCTTATTATAGATTTGTAGATTTATTAAATCAATTTTAGGCCTACCAAACCTATATTCCAAAAAATTTATGCAAGTTAAGATTGTCAACATCTCTAACCTTTTGTTTGGGGACAATGCGGTCTTTCTTGTCTGGTGAAGTAAATGTTTCCTGTTTATATGTGTCTTAGCAACAAATTTTTTAAATAGACTATCCTATCGCTAATATCTAATATAAACAAATCAATTTGAAAATAATTACATAACAGTCATTAAATAAAAAATAAAAGAGACATTCTTACGTTAAGTTTGGTTGGTGATGAAGTTATAGGTTTGATATTTTTAGCATCGATGAGAGCCCGTTCATGCTTGCCACCAAAAAAACGAACGTCATAACGGCCAGAAGGTTCTCGTTTGATGACTTTAGCTGGCCAATATGGAAAACGAGTTTGTTGAGCATAAACAAGCTCATGAGGAGGCTTACAAGGACGGCAAAACCAAGTATCATCAGGTTTTTCATTTGACATTTTATAACAATAACGACAAGCTTCAATTTCTTGTATATCATAGGTACAATCTTCCAACATTTGTTCTGGAAATATAATTGCAAATAGATTAATTTTAGAAATTATTTTAAACTCAGCTGATTAAATCAATGAAGAACACCAAATAGAATTTTTGTCTGCCAGAAGAACTCATGATGACATTGCAACGTTGAATTTTGATATACGCATGAATTTTGTATAAATACGAAAGGATGTGGCGTGCCAAGTGGTGATATATGATGATAGGTGTAAGCTCTTGGCAATAATAAATAACTTTTAGGAGTGTTTATTCTCCGAATATTTTGAAGGCATTTAATAGCACTTCTTCATCAGCGGCTCACTCTAATGCCACATACAAGTTAAAGATTTCAGGGCGAAACGTCAGAATGGCAGTTCTATACATAATAACCAGCTCTCGCAAGCAATGAGGCGTCAATGATGCGTCTTTGACGTCTTATTGTTTGCGAGAGCTGGTTATTATGTATAGATCGAACATTCTGACGTTTCGCCCCAAAATCTTCAACTTGTCTCTGACGCCTTATTGCTTGCGAGACCTGGTTATTATGTGTATATATGCCTGCCATTCTGACGTTTAACTCCAAAATCTTTAACTTGTATGTGGCATTAAAGCGATGAAGAAGAGCTATTAAATGCCTTCGAAATATTCGGCGAATAAACACTCCTAAAAGTTATTTCTCATTTCCAAGAACCTAGTTTACACCTATCATTATTTTGTAGAAATGTTGATATCATCTTTAGTAATAATGCTTTAATTCAATTGCATTTAAGGAAGAAGAAGAAGGCATATTGCTGGTTGAGATTAAGTCGTGAAATAATTCTGTGGGCTTTGATAAGACAGATATTTATTTATGTGCGCTTGCTCAAACAGACCAAAAGTTTTGTCTTCACTAATAGAATCGAATGAACCAAGTAATTTCTCTCCAGATATCATCGTTAAGTAGATCTTTTCGAATATTAGTTGAGATATGGAGTTCAATTGCTTGAGAAATTAGAAGACATAGGGAGATTTATAATCTTAACATAACTTATTTTTGATGTTATTTAATACGTTTCCAGAATTTGAAATTAAAGTCAATTTCCACTTATAGTTTCGTTGGAAAAAATTTTCTAAAAATTACCTGCAAGCCGAGTAACTGGTGAATCAGGTCCATGATATACTGATAAATCATGATATATTAATTGTGCATCTGCTTTAAATTCTTCCATAAATCGATATCTATTTTGTTTGGCTTTTTGTTCCATTTTTAAGATATCCATTGACCTATGAACAATAAAAGTCCATCTCCATGGTTCACCTTGATCGTTTACGACCTAAAAAAAAACATTAAATATTTTTTTATTATTTTAATCTTCAAAAAAAAAATAAATTAAATAAATAAAAAGTTAAATCTAAACCTACCACATTAGCTGGCACTGGAGTTTCATTGCTATTAGGAGGAGTAGCAAGAGTTGGTTGTTGAGGCATTGATCCAGAGGCTGATGCAGCTGCAGCCGCTGCAGCAGCAGGACTTACTAATTGCACAAAATGCCTTTCAGTGACTACAACAGGCATCCTTTCTTTCAGTCGTGTGCAGGTATGTAAAAGCAGTTGATTAAGAGTACTTCGACGAATTTTTTTGTATTTTGTATTCCCTGTTTCTCGTAACTAAAAGTACAACATATTATTAAAGGTATGTAAACACTACCGAACACTAAATCCCTAAGGAGTTTGTAATATCAGAGACTGTTATTATATTTTTATTTTATACAGTGATATTTAGCCCGATTATTCGTATTTTCCGCAAACTTCGTACAAACTTGCCTGTCCCCAGAAAAAATCTATAACTGGTATAATGCAATACATTTCAGTCCCCTCGGTAATTCGTATTATTTTTATGCTCGAGTTCACTTAAAAGGTCTTATAATTAGTATTCCGGCTTAAAAAGCTCATTAATACGTACTGCTTTCAAGAGGGGGAAGGTGAGAGAGGGAGAGAGAGAGAGAGAAGTTTTTCTCGTTCGTTATTCATATTTGGATTCTGGGATGAAGGATATATTTGAATAGTTGCTTGTATGTAGAAGAGTGAGGAGACCAGCATTATTTATTCTTATGTTTTTTAAATTTCTTAATCTTTAAAATAATTTACGTACCAGGCAAAGGTCACATTTAAAAATTGATGTCGTTCTTAATGTTGTGAGATCTTTAGAATTGATTTCTTCTTCTTCTGACTAAAATAAATTTTTTTAACAAATCATCATTAGTTAAGACCCAAAAATTTTATTTATAAAACTTACATGTTTATTATTTTCTTCGTTAATTACATTTTCATTTGTCGTTAACTCTTTATTTTTTTCTGGTTCTAGTTCTTTTTGTGCATTCTGGTTTTTTGGTAAATGCTCTGCTGTGTCTGAACTTGAAGAAACATTTATTACACTATCATCAGTTGAATTTTCTAAATTTTCTTGGGGTTCTTTAGGTGTTTCAGGTATAACATTATTTGTATTCTTTGGATTATCTGTCTTAACTGAATTAATTTCTTCCAGCTTAATTTTGAGATCTTCTGGAATACATTCAGGATGATAAACTCGCTGACATGATTCGCAAAGAATAACTTCTCCCGCAATGTGGCACATAAAACAATACCAGTCGTGACTATCTTTTTCCACCTAAGCAAAAAAAAAAAAAAATGGTGTTACCAATATTAAATTCAGGAATTTAAGAAAATTCCCATAATATAAATCCCTACGCGGGTTTTTTAAAGAGGGTGGTTAAAACAAAGAAAACATATAACATAGGTTAAGGCAAGTTTACACGATACGAGAAATCGAAACTATGTGATTGACAAATTTATGGCTCCAATAAATCGAAAGAGTGGAATACAGTTTACACACTAAGATAAATACTAATGATTTATTGTCATATTCAGTTGTCGACAGCTATCGACTTCAACGCAATGGCGAATGAAAACTGAGTGAAATTTGTAGCGAGAAATGCCTGCCACTTGTTTACACGATCAAACATGTCGATACGATTCTTGTGCGATAACAGCCGGCATCAAACATCCAATTCTAAACCACTTCCAAAAATTGCTACAATGTCCTGTTTACACCCAACGATAGATCGAAACAATTCGATCGTTACAATAAATTATCATTTAGTATTTCTCGTAGCGTGTAAATATGCCTGTATCGCTTCTTTTATCACATTTCAGCCATTTTTTTTTATAATAAACAATTTATATCTCTTTATATCTTTATAAGCGGGATGAAAGCAACCTCCGTTTGTAAAACTCCTGTTTGGAGAACTTAGAAGGTATATTATATGGGATAATTCTTCTTTTAGGATTACATTTAAAAGTAGCCATGTTAGATTTTATAATTTATGTTGGAATACTATCAACTTGAAGTTATATATTGAGATTCGATATTATTTAAAAAAAATATATATATAGGCCAATATTAAAAATTCTACCTTGTCTGGTTCAGGAAGGCGGTACGTATCTTTTTCAATCCCAGTTTTTCCTCCTTTTTGACCTGAAGATCGAATTTGTCGAATGAGACCATCACGTACCGCACATGCTAATTCAGATCGAGCCATTGATTCATTAATATCTGGATATCTTCGTGCTGTCGTTTTACATATTAATTCAGCATCTAGAGAAAGTCGTTGTGATTGAAGATGTTGTATTGAATCCCATAAAAATTGTGTCAACCAGGGTCGGGCTTCTCGCCGATTAACTACCGTTGGGCCTAGAATTTAACAAAAATTATTAATTTTTTATATATTTGAAACGAAATTGTTATCTCTAAAAATGTAAGAGTACTTTTCATTATGATGTTTTAGTATTTCTTGAGTTTATTAAATATTTAGAGGATCCATTTAAGTTAAAAACTGCCAATCTAAAACAAATTATATAATAATAAAAAGATCGCAATTTATCAAAATATTAATTTTTATTATAATTATAAGAATTTTGTTTGCTAAAAAATGTAAACCAAAATATTTTCGCAATATGAAATAGAAAGAGGAATGGATGATTTCTTGAACTTTGAACATGAATTATTTTAGCCATATTTAATTGGTAACATCTTTGGAAGCAGTAATTGAAAGGCAAGGAAGAAATAATCCAGAAAAATCCTCTGGCTTAACATCCTAGAAGAGAAAGGACCAGGCCTACCAAATCGGTTACCGCTTCGGCGGTATTGAGGTGTTGTATGATCAGTACAACGGGTCCTCTCAACCTTTAACTTAGTTTTCTAAATCCAGAAGAAAGGCACTATTGCGACCAATTGATCAAACATGAACAGGCAGGATTTGCAAATCGTTGTCTTGGTCCCAACAATTCGGGCCTAATGCTCTGATAGTCTCATTTGGTCAAATTGTTTAACTCATTATTTAAATATTTATTATTTCCATATCCTCTAAAAAATAAATATTTTGTATTTTTTTTAACATTATCTCAAAATCTATTATAGTTTAAGAGATAGAATAATATTTATCCTGGATTTGAAGGATCAATCAGATTTAAAATACGTTTTAAAATTTATAAACATTGAGTGTTATGTTAATTGATTTTTTAAAAATTTATAATAAAAGAGATAATTCTCTAATCGATTGGCTTCCGTTAATATGTGTAGTCCGTTTATTTATATAGGATAAAAACCCGCATGTTGGTTAAACTTGACTTTCAATTCAACAAATGGTTAGTTCTCTCTCATCATGGTTGCGGAATCATTAAGCCAATGGATGGGTGGAAGTCTTCTGGCTGTTGGTATTGCATCTTTGACTTATTCCGTTACCGTTCAAACACGAGAAGGAGGATCTGGTCTCTCCATTTTAGCTTCGACTGATAGTTTGGCGACAACAATTGCAGGATCTTTACTTCTTAATGCTCAGCCATGTAGTGATATTGAAACAGCAGTTTTTCTTGTCCCATGGGCTCATACATTTGCCTCAAATATGGCCATTGCTTGGGAAGCCAATCTTGAAGCAAAAGGAAAAGATCCAAGTTTATCGCGAGTAGGAACTACATTGATAAGCTTGTTATTTATGTCAATCTTGCCTTGGATTTCAACTTTAAGCCAAGGTCGTCAAGGTCGAGATCTTTCTTGCAGTTATGGAGGCGCTTTAAGCTTATATTCTGACTATTGCTTAAATATGGATCCAGAATCTGTAGAAGAACAACAGGAAAGTGTTATTCGTAATGTATATGAAATTGTAAACGAATTTCAAAAAAAACATAAGGCAAGATTTCTCAGCTATACACGAGATATGATTGAACCTCAGTATACCTTGGATGATGAACTACCAAGAAATTTAACAGGAATTAATATTCTTCATCTCATTGGAAATTCGACTGATTTAAAACCAAACGATTTGTGTGGTCTTTGTTATCTCCCCGCATGGTTTGTGGCTCGTTTAATTGTGTCTCTTTTTATTATTTGTTATCTTCTTCCAGTGGTTATAAGTTTATTTATGACAGTGAAAGGACCAAATCGAAATTGTGTTCTTACATTAATTCTTTCGAGTGCTTTCCTTTGGTTTCCTCAATTGATTCAAGCAATAGTCCAAGCTTGGGTTTGTATGAATAGGCCTTCTCAAACTGTAGAATCTATTACATTTTTATTATCCCAAGGGCAATATATAGCACGTGCATTTATACATCAAAGAATTCTCAAAGCTTGTACAAAAAATGATAAGAGTAGAGTGTTCGGGCCTTTGTTTCCTCGAAAATTGGCAGACAAGCCACAGAGACAACAAACGCCTCAACCATCTACAGCTTTAGCCATAGAAAATGCGGAGGGAACTTTTACAAAACCATAAAATTTTGTAATACAAAATATAATTATAAGAATAAATGGGTAGTTGGTATAAAATGTTTTAAAATCTTTAATCTTTTTATAAATATACGTAATTGCAACATGAAATAAAAAACAAAATATAATTTTTTCAAATTTAACTTTAACGCATAAGACATTTTCCTATACTAATAAGAAATGGTGGATATTTACAAAATTTCATAATGTAAGAATAAATGATTTAACGGGAGAAATAAAACAGCACAAATTTCTCAGGAATCGCATTACATATATATATTTTGGCGGCCTAACGCCCGGCCATCTTCAGTGCAATAAATTTATTTTGAGAAAGTGATCTGATTACTAATTTGTTTATTATCAATAAAGAATATTTCATTACTATAGAAACGAGTCTCAAAATTTTGCCTGAAGATAGGAAAGTTTGAGATACCAGACGAAGGATCGTCAAATAACTATATCCTGCACTGAAGATAGCCAGGCGATTGGCCGGCAGAAATATTTGCAAATATATGGTGCAAGGCGATTCCTGAGAAATTTGTGCTGTTTTATTTCTCCCGTTAAATCATCCTATGAAACCAGCAATATTTCATATATCATAGAATTTATTTTGAGAAAGTGATGTGTTTACTAATTTGTTTTATTATCAATGAAGAATATTTCATTAATATAGAAACGAGTCTTAAGTCGTTTTTCATAGTAAGAAATTGTTTTCAATTCGGATTCTATTAAAAAAAAATCCAAATAAAAAAACTTTTGTTCAAGATAATAGTTTGAGTTTTCCAGGCAATCACTATTTTGAAGTGAAATTAAAGACAATTTCTTCCTTACTTATTAGTTTGTGTAAAATAATAAACAAATTCAAAAGGATATATTTGTCCAAAGTTTATATATATATATATATATGAAGTTTTAAAGTTTCTTCGAACCAAATTTGCTCTACTCTAGTTCACAGGCTGACTGATGGACATCATCCTAGGACGATTGTGTTATAAAGAATCCTCAATAAAAATCTAAAAACTCAACAGGTATGATTATAATATCTTTTGTTTTTTGAAATCAATGACAACTTACGTTAATAAAAACAACTGAATTTACACTACAAGGTCAAAGTGGATTGAAATTAATGAAGGCGCGAAAACAATAAAGAGATGAATTTAAAAGAAATTTCGAGTTAACAAAATTTGTAAAGGCCAAGATAAATAGTATAAAATTTTTTAATTAAATGAAAATTTAATTTAGTAAAAATAACTTGTTTTGTATAATATACATAATTTAGGACTAAGGTTCAATGTATATATAATTTTGGTCAAAGTGAATTATTTATAAGAATAATCAATCATTGTTGAGTAAATAGAAAATTTCAAATAACAAATTTAAAATTTATTTTGTATTCATATATTTCAACGGTTGTTGTGATAAAGTCGCCAAGTTTTAATGAATTTTTTAATAAATTTCTTCGAAAAATAATAAACAGATGCTATTTGAGTAGGATCGATATTTAACTTACTATTATTCGACATTATTATTTATGTCTTGATTAGTGGCAAATGTTTATGGCTGATAATTCATCAAAATCATCCACTTGGTGAAATGGTTATAAAAAATGCCAATTGAAAATAATTATATAACTCGGCAAATAAAAAAAGTTCAAAGTTTTAATTATAAATAAAATTCAAAATAAAAATATGATTTCACTTTTTAATTAAATGATAAGTATGATTATAAAATCAGTATCGACTCCATAGTAGAGATAGCTAAATTAAAATGATCAGAAAATGATCGACGTACGATCTTGCGAATTGATCACGTGACATACAACAACCGGTTTCACTTTCGTTCAAAAATTTCGTTTAAATAATTCATTTTATACTAATATAATTATTTAATCTATAACTTTTAAAATAATAATTCAATAAAAATATTTTGTATATTTTTCTATTATTTCACATAAATATATATATATTGATTTAGGCTGTCTAGAAATCGACCAGGTCGTTCTATTTTTCTATTGCAAACGAAGTCTCGTTCTCGTTCACTTTTTAATTTTGTGTAGCGTAGATAGGCTTATTTTCTTGCAAAATGAATTTTTCTTTTGTATTTCAGGGCCACTGATAAATGTGACAAACATAAGATCAAATGAATATTTCAGTAAGAAGAATATTACATGATTGATAACAAAATTAATTTCGGATCAATTCAAGAATTTTATAAAGTTGGCGAGACTGCTGCTCTTAAATAGTCTCGTTCTTAATTTTTTTATTATTTATTTTTAACCTGCTGCCAAAATGCGTTTTGAGGTCCCCTGAATCCATTTAAGAAGTTTTTGGAATGATGTCTGTGTGTGTGTGATGTCTGTGGTAATTTTTTTCGTCAACAAAATCTCAAAAACTATTCATTCAATTGTTTTGAAATTTTGCACCCATAAACTAGGGGTAGAGGCCAAGAACTGAAAAGCTTTTGGTAAACATCGGACCATCAGGGGGGCTCTAGGGGGGACAAAATTTTTTTCCTACATAACCTATAATTTTTTTTATATATTCAGAAACTAGACTTCCTCCCGAGTAAAATGATATATAATATGTATAACATCGGACCATCAGGGGGGCTCTAGGGGGGGGGGACAAATATTTTTTTCTTGAGTAGTGGGTGGGCAAGTTGTGCGCTCGGCTTAGTCCGACCCTTTATTTTTTTAAACACTCACTTTTTTTCCCATTCATACAATCTTTTCGGCACCTTGGTCATAAAAGACTTTTTACGATACTCAGTATTTTAGTAATTATCTATTGGGGGTCCAGCCATTCTTATTTAAGCCTTTTGGTATCCAAATGGCTTAAATAAAATCATTGGACTGCCTGGGATTCGAACCCGCGACCCTTGGAATACAAGGCAGGCGCGCTACCAACTACACCAAGCTTGAAGGCGTTCTTTAAAAAGACATTAAGCTTATCTATGGATAAACCTATTGTTAGAAAACAATTGAAAGGTAAATTTTATTATTTTATAAAATAATAGATATACTTATTCATTATTACTACAAGTCATCTTTAATCTCTATTAATATTATTAAATCATTTTAAAAAAGGATATAAAATGAAAGAAATATAATATATTTGGTGTGGGATTATTTTTACAATTAAGAATCAAAAGGAGACAAATATTTTAGTTATATTCCACCATTTTCTATCAAAACTGTTCATATTTTACTCTATACTAATTTTAAGATATAATACTACATTAGAAAATAAATGTTATTAATGAAATATAAAATGGAAAATGAAATAAATTGGTTATTGAATTGTTATAAAATTTATGTTTGGATGTTTCTGAAAGAACTTCTTTATATTTTTCACTTAGAACATTTTGTTTTTCTTCTAAAATTTTTGAAGCTAGCGAGGGTAACACTTTAGAGAGTTGCCCTGTCGTAAAGGCCTAAAAAAAATCATTATATTAAAATATTTTAATTTATCATTAAAAATGTTTAATATTTTGTATTAAGATTTATGGAAAAAAACATTAGGGCTAATAACTAATAAATATTCATTATATTTGCTCCACTCTCGGAATTTATTTTTTAATTTATATATATATATATGGGGCTTTCCACGTCAAATAGAACTAGAAATTTTTAATCATTATGTTATAAATAAATAGTTACTTCGAACGTGTGAGTTGGAAGACAATGAATGATATCTATTGTTAAACTTTTCATAGCTTGTCCTGAAATACTGGCAATAGATTCAGAATCCAATCCTGCTAAAATACATCCAATAGATGATACCTATAAATGTTGATAAAATATAAATATAACCTTAATGAAATTCTATTAAAAAAAAAAAAATTACTTCATTTGTAGACCAAAATTTTGGCTGACCAAATGCATCTGGATTCACAGCAAGATTCGCTAAGGCCTGTAGATTCTCGAAAGGACAATCTCTAATATTTTTCAAATTAATCGCAGCTTCCCTTTTATATTACAAATTCAAAATTAAATTGTAAATTTATTTATATTAATAAAATATAGTTATATCAATATATCTCATACTTATAAGATTGAGGATGAATTCGCATTATTATCGATGTATTAAAACCACAGAGTATCTGATTCAATGCTATTAGATCTATATAAGAATATTCTTCTGGATCTTTACTCCAACTTAGTAAAACTTGATTCGCTATCACTTGAAGCTGTAAATAAAATAAAACATTTTTTGAATGAAACTTTTAGGAAACCTAGATTTTGAAATATTCAACTTGTTAGTCTAAAATATTGTGTCTGGCGTAGCCTACTCTATCGAGAAGACCTCGAATGTTTAAATGCAATGATAAAAAAAGGAGTAAAATAAAATGCAAATTTCAAATACTTCCCAAAATTCGAAAAAATTCAAATGTTTCTCCAAACTCCCTCTTCCCTAATTAATAATTTAATTCCAAAATTTGGTTCAAAAGAAAAGGATCA
This sequence comes from Euborellia annulipes, assembly GCA_023213315.1. Lineage (NCBI taxonomy): Eukaryota > Metazoa > Arthropoda > Insecta > Dermaptera > Anisolabididae > Euborellia > Euborellia annulipes. The sequence continues at coordinate 21,274 of JAKCPI010019013.1, read as the reverse complement.
ACTTATTCAAAGTAAATTCTTGGAGTAATAAGAAACAATTTTTTTGTTTTGTTTCAGGTCAATTTAACTGCTTGAATGAACTTCGAAAATACCAGAAAAAAGAAGTAGAGTGAATGATGACTGCACGAATTTTTTAAAAAAAATTTTTTTTTTTTTTTTTTTAAAAAAAAATCCCTTTAACCAATTAATGGGGGGTTTGGTTTGGGCTATATCTCAAGTTAAACAGCTCGAGCTGTAGGTTTTCAGTGCCTTTCGAACCTTGTGTAAATATTATAAAAATGATGATGAAAAGTGGATGAAATCCTCAATCCTCAAAGGGTGAGGGTTAAAATTCTAATATAATTGAAATACCTTATAAGAGTATAAAAATGAAAAGATTGCTCGGAACTAATTCAACTGTGACGAAACAGTTACCTGAGATAAATTTAATTTATGATACTCTCCAAAAGCGGTAACTGTATCAATATCAGAAAGAGTTATATTAGATAAATCATTTGAAGGTATTGAAGAAATCACCCAGCCGAGAGATCTTAAAATGTCTTCTGGAATTTCACTAACTTCATCATATATCTGAAAACAGAAATGATCTGTCTAGTTTGCATCGGGTTCTGAAGTTGTGGCAAGCAATATAACTACATATGATTTGAACTACGGTATTACTATGAGAGTCAGTGACGAAAAAGTTTGAGGATAATTATAAATGTTTTTAAACATAAAACCATAAAATTGATCCTGCTTAATGACAAACAAGAAAGTCCTTTTAAAAAATCATAACCCTCCTATAGTCTAATCTTGGTTGCACCACTGGTGAACATAATTTTGTGTTCAGAATACAATTTCAAACGTTCTATTAGAGCCTGCAGTGAATTAATAGACTTACAACACTTAAAATTACCAAATATCTAGACCATTCTGAAATAAGTGAAGCTTCTGTGGAAATAATTAAACGTTAAAATCAAAAGGAATTCGTACTCCGGCCCGAACCAAGGAAGTCTTCCTTCTGTCTGCAACTAACTAGAGAGAAACTATCAAACTATGAAGGACTTGTTACAAAACACTGTAGGCTAAACAGACACCTGAAAATATTAGGTATAAAAGAGAGCTCCTTATGTAGAGACTGCGAATTAGACAATGAAACCCCCAACACATATTCTTTATAGCTGTCCGGGGGTGACATCAACTATGACTATCCACACTAGGAAGTACAATTTTGGATATTCATTCATTCCCCCCCCCCCCTCGCCCAGATTTCTTTTCGAGATTAGGCTTGTTGTGAGGGGCGTATAAGAATCGGATATCCAGCGAAATGGAACAAGGAAGCAAGGCCAAAGTGCCTGATCCCCCGGGAGCGAGGGGACTGAGCCAAATTTAATCCATATATCCATGATAAAATCAATCAATTTATTTTCTTACCTGTAATTCTATTTTAGACTAAAAGGACTTCAAAAATACTCAGATTAATCAATATTTCTAAAGGGAAGTTGATAAATGAATTAACTAATAAGAATTCATAAAAATCCTAAAATGTTTGTAATATTACCTTGAGTAATCTTTGCCAAATTACTTCTGCCTGTTCATGTTCAAGTTGTTGGGCTCCCAGAATTTCAAGAGATCTCAAAAAGTCTTTTTCATTTAATGATTTGATTTCTTGTGGAGAAAATAATGTTCCCGATTTTGCCAATAATATATCTTTGTAAATCAAGCCATGAGATAGATCTGTCATAAATATTTAATACATATAATTTTTTACATCTTAAAAAACAAACAGGTGATTATTAAAGAATTTTTTTTCTTAAATCTTTTGGCATCTTATGCCATATTATATATATATATTGAAGTTATTTTGATATTATCAGGACTTACTTAAATAAGTAAAAAAGAGAATTACTAAAGTAAATCTTTCCATTATTCGATTCCAACGACTGCAAGAACTATACTAAAGCCTATTCAAGTATTAATTCCCCTTAATATTCATGAACCAAATTTAAGCTTCCCAATTAAAATTTAAAATCAATTGTACTTTTTAAAGATTTAATTTCTTTTTATATTTAGAAGTAATCAATAAAAATAAACAAATAACTATTAAAATTTAATTGTCAAAGAAATATTTAAGACTAATTTATAATTGACATATAGTTTTGAAAAAATTCCACTTGCATTCATTTGAAATTCGCACAAAAAAGATATAAATCAAAGCAATAATCTATTTCACTAGTCTTTTGAGAAAATATTTTTTTTTTTTTTGATAGAATTTTTTGAGTTGAATAGCTGTAGATATTCAATTGGAAAAGGAAACGGGAGCCTCCCCGGGAACAGCAGCCAGGATAAATAAAAAACTATATTTAGTTGCCAAAACGTCGGCGAAATATAAAATTTTTTATTTATCCTGGCTGCTGTTCCCGGGGAGGCTCCCGTTTCCTTTTCCATTTTTTTTTAAATTTGTTTTAAGGTTTTTTTCGTCATCTAAGGCCATTTATATCTCAACCTTATTTAGGAACGTTTTAACGTCAATAAAAAATAAAACAACAAATTTATTTTTGAATTTAATTAATCTGTGTTCGTTGATAGTTTAACTATAGATGGAGTTGTCTCCCTTTATATTGTTGCTAAGTTATGTATTAATTCCAACAATGAAGTGAAAATGTTTGTGATTTTATTAAAGTGTTTTTTTTTCTTTTAATAAAAAACATTTATCCAAGTGTTATTAACTAATATAAAATTTTAAAGTTATGTATAATTTTCCAAGTGTTTAAAAAATAAAACCAAGACGAAAACAACTTCGATAATTGGGAATTTAATAAACAAGAATGCAAGCCATTTTTCTACACCAATAGAAATGTAAGTTGATATAAAAAAATTAAACCAAAATTATTATAATAGATATTATTTCTTGAGAATTTATATATTTTTGATAAAAGAAATACATTATCACTTTAATTCCTAGAAAATGGAAATATACCTAAATTAAATAATTATGGCTGAGAGAGAGGTTTATTGCAAAGTATTTGAATTGCAACCGAGATTTCAAAATGGAAGCTAAAAAGAAAATTTGTTTAATGGAAAATGCTTTAGTATATCAATTAACATTATTGCAAATGTATATAAAAATATCAAAAAAATTGAATGAATTGATTAAAAAAAAAAGCGTTACATAGGATGCAATGAATAAAGTTTATTTCAATCATTTGCATAAGTGGCTGGGCCCAATTACTATAATTATATGAGGAAACATAATGTATTTTATGACAAGCACAGAAAACATTTATTAACATTTCAATTTTTGAAAAAAGCAAACGCTGATTATAAATTTCTACTTGGTTTCGGTTTTCCGTGGATTCGTTAGGTCTTGTCCGAAAGCCCTTAAACAGTTTTTGCATGCAGAACCATCATAAGAAAATAGTAAATCCTTTAATGGTTTAAGCTACAGCCCAATTAGTAAAAAAACATCAAGATATGAGAGATTCTGGTCCAGCGCACATTGAGATACAAGTAACTGTGCCACACATTTTGGAATGGAAAATCGGGAATTGGGACGCAGAGCAGAACAGCACAGTTTTATGATGTTAAGCGGCCCATACACCCACAGTTAAACTGAGTGTGACATCATGTCTGGACGATATACTGAGGAAACTGCATAGTTCACGCAGGATTTTGGGCAAAAGTTTCTATTCTACTTTTGGTCAGATAATCTGCGCAGTTTCCTCAGTTTATCGCTTAGTTTCTGCAGTTCTGCCTATGTGGCTAGAGTGTGTAGCCCACTTGTTTCATAATGAATATAAAAGATGTTTTTCCCAAATTGTGGGAGGTGTTGTATTGCGTACTCAAATCGCATGAACAAAGCGGCGGCATAGGAAATGTTGATCGATAAATTGCAGGGCCGGAACTACGAGATTTTTAGGGGGGGGGGCAAAATTTAATTTGCCGCCCCTTCCTTAAAATTTTCTATACAAAATTCATATTATTTTACCTTTTTTTTAGTAAATCTTTCTTTAATTGCCGCCCCCTGAAATCTGCCGCCCGGGGCAATGCACCCACTGCCCCCCCCCCCCCCCCTAGATCCGGCCCTGATAAATTGAAACCTAAAACGAATCGAGACAGTGTTGTAAAAGAAAATTAACAACCTTCTATCCCCTTTTAGAAAATAATTAAAAAAGGTAAACCATTCTAAAAGATTGAGAGCGCGATTCGATACACATTGCACAAAAAAAAAAACGATGAGAACTGTATGCAAAACTGATGGGAAAACTAAAGTAGAACAACACACCTTCAGTTCAGATAACTGTACAGTTTTTTACTCAGATAATCTCAGGAAAATTGCGCAGTTAAATTGTGGGTGTATGGGCAGAAATTGTACTGACAGAAATTGTGCAGCACTTAATTTTTTTTTTTAAATACACACCTGGCTTTGTCAAACTAATAAACCTGTGTTCCAATATGCGACAGACTTTTTTTTTTGCTGTCTTTCGTGATATATATGCCCAATGTGCGCCTTAGTCCAAAGGTTGTGAAAAAATAATTCCTTAAAAAATTTATTTTAATGATTTTATTTTGTTTCTAAAATCTCTATGTAAATAATCTTTTCTTTACATTTGACGTTGGTTTGTTGTATACATAAAGGTTCAAATAATGCAATGTACCGAATCACAGAAGGGAGGCTGAAAATCGCACATAAAGGCATTTTTTTTTTTTTAATTTTACATTTTTGAAAATAAATGAATTAAAGTAGTTTTTTTTACATTTTAAAGGTGTTAATATATTTATAAATATATATATACTACTTATGTATATATATAGTCATTTATTTATATATATAAAAGAAATTAAACATTTACAAGTGTACAAATATTCTATGTTCATAGAATAGGTGTCCTATTACGTAATCGGTACATTAAAAATAAACTTCTATTTACACCAATATTCAAAAAATAATTTTTTTTTATATTTTTTAACTTTTGTAAATCGACGAATAAATATATGTAATTGGAAATTCACACAAATTTCTGAAATAAAGGCTCGTTCTCTCTTTCGTTCATTCCCTTTCGTACGATTCGATCTCTCTTATCAGAAGAGACTACAGATGCTGCTTAAAAATCAGTCAATTCTCTCAATTCAAGTTAATTATGTGTGACAACCATTCATTTTCATTTTTCTTTCAATTAAAAATTCCTCAAATATAGAATTTTAATTAAAAATAATAACTTTTTAAAATTTGAAAGAGCATTTATTTATAGTTTGTATTGTTATTATTATTATGGGAATTTTTAATTATAGACATTTTGTATTAATTATTTATTAAAAATATAAATACTCGAGTCGGAGCAAGTGCATAGTACTTAAAAACGACTACAGAATAAGCAGTCGAAACAATGTACAGTATTTTTTTTAATAAATAATTAATACAAAATGAGGTCTATCTATCTATATATATATATATAATTCGCTAATGTCCGTCTGTCACGCTCTGTTTGACCAACTTCCCGTTGGAATTTTGAAACGAAATTTTATATGCTTAAAGAGGACCTTCTAGGGTTTACAGGAAAATTATTTTCATTCCGAAATTCCTATAACTTTTTGAGTTATTAATTCCTAAATTTACTATTTCTCCCATAGGAAATGTATAGAGAAATATTTATTTATTCTTTGCATTTGTCTATTCTCTGAATGTAAACAAATCCTAAAGCAGGCACTGAATTGGAATGGAATAATAATAATTTTCTTTTCATAATTAAGAAGAAAAAGCGAGGGCCCGCCGCAGGCGGGGCGAAGCCCCCGGGCTAGTAATTAAAAATTCCCATAATAACATTTATTAGCCAAACAAGTTTTCTTACAATCTTTAGAGATCATTTTTTTTAGCTTTATATATATATATATTTTTTTTTAATTTTAATAAAATATATATATATATTTTATAAATAATTGAAAATTAATACTTCTATACCACTGTCAGTTTACGAAGTTAAGAAAAGAGGGAAATGGTCATTTACCCACACACAGGAAGCTTTTTTGTGATTGGTTGAGATTTCTTGTGGGGGGAGGGATCTTTTATTCCCACTGCTATGGAGTGGGGATCATCTAGCCATCGTACACTGACACTAGTATAATTATTAAAAGACATTTCATGTTATCGAATTAAGCTCGATATATTTTAATTATAAAAAACAACTTAGTCTCTTTTAATAAATGATCGAAATAATTAACTAAATTAATAAAAATATTTATATTACTTTTAAACAAAAAAATATTTATATTACTTAAAAAAAAAAAATCATATCTATATGTCTATAATGATTTAACAATTAATAACAAGTGTATTTGGTTTTAAATTATTAAAAATAAGAGAAAAGAGGGATAGTTAAAAAATCCATTTAATGACTTGTTGTTTGAAACTACTTTATTTATTATTTAATAATATAAGCTCTGAAGGTTGAAACCAACTTCAAAATCAGCACCTGTAGGATTATTTTTTTTTTGTGCATGCAGTTATATTTATTTATTTCCCATGTCAGATATTGGTGTATATTTTATTTTTGTACTTGTTACGCAATCAAATTCATAATAAGCTTAATAGATGCTCAAAGAATATGATGAAAAAAGCCTCAAATTCCTTTAAAGGATTTTGTTTAATAGAATTTTTTTTTTTTTTTAAAGATCTTGAGATTAACTTTCCACCAATCATTTTGACAAAATTTAAAAATATGACTCTCGATTGAATGGTACTTATTTTTTTCTTGCTTTATTTTTTTTTTTTTATATAAAAAGTTATTTTTATAGACAAGTTTTTTTTTATTCATTTTTCGAGGTAAAAATACGGTAACCTGATATATATATATTTATATATAAATTTCATAATATTAAGTTGATGCCATTTACTTTTTTATTTTGACATAAAATATGGCATTTCAGGAAAAAACTTGTATATTTTAGAATACTTTTTTTTTTTTTTTTTAGTTTTCTTGATAGTTGGCGTTAGACGCTTTAGCAGAAACATTTTAAGAGATTATTAAAATTAGTATAAACATTTATTTGCTTTTTTTCTTAATTTAAAAAAGTAAATAGTAAATTCAAAGCAACTTCTTGTATATATATATATATATATGTGATCAAAAACTTCATTTTTTTAATTTTTAACTGGATATTGTTCGTCAGACATTTAAAAAAAAATTTTATGTTGCTTTAATACAAGAAGTTAACTTATTTAAAAAAAAAAAAAAACTTAATTTTCATTTCACTGTTCTTCAAATGCCCTATTAGTTAATTTAATTTATTATCATATTATTAACGCATATTTTATTATTAACTACTACACTTTGCCTTAAAATATAAATAAAATTTAGCAGGTCATTGTATCGAAAGCAATTAAATAAAAAAAAAAATAAAAATTTTCTTAATAATGACCTGCTTTTTTTTTTTCGTTTTTTGCATTAGAGTTGTCCATATTTTTATCTACAATATTTTTTTGTATTTTTTTTTTTTGGTATTTTTGATTCTTTTTTTTTTTGTAATAGACAACTAATAATGAAACGTTTTCGTACAGTTAATCACCTATTATTATACCTGATAATAATAGGGACAAATATATAAAAACATGATGCCAAAACATTTTATTTCTATATACATACATAATAATATATTTCTAGAATAGACTAAAATTCAAATGAAATTCACAATGTATTATTATTAATCAAATAAATAACCAATTCGTTTGAATCACTCTACTGGGTGAAACAATATATTAAAATATTCATATAAGTGGAAAAAGATTCAATGTTTAAAACATAAAAAAAAAAAAACAAACATAGTTTTTTTTTTTTAAATAAAATAAAATGGAAACCAACATTAAAAAAAAAAAAAAATTTGACTGATGCGATTTCGGTGAATCATTAGGGGGAGAATAAAAGTAATTTATTTGATAATCACCCTTAAGAGTCCCGAACACGCTATGGCAAAATCTATAGCCTTTTCGCTAAATAATATTTACAACAAAATTTTTAATGAAAAAAAAAAAGAAAAGTGAAAGTTGAGGAAGTAGAATGTTAGTGAACTTTCGATTATTAATGTACCTCTTGATTCAATAATTAAAATCCAATTATAAAGCAGAAGTATATAATAAACTTTGGGTTAATGAGGTGGAATTTGGATTTGTGGATATTTATACATATAAAGGTATATATCACTCTGAATATATCTTTATATGTATAGATATAAATATATATACATATATGGGTGAATGTGCGGGTTGTATATATGTATATAAAATAATTGGAACAATGAGTTTACTACACTATTTGTCGCGTTCGCAAGTGGTTTCTTGGATCGTATCTATTCGGGGCTTTTTCTCTTCTGCTTCCATTGTTGTATCAGCTTCGCAAGAATCTCCTTCACCTTCATTGCCAGAATGGCTGGGAGAATTGCCCCCATTTCCATTTCCTGAGCCGGTACCACTTTCTAATTCATTATGATGGCGTTTTAATGTGCCAGCTGCAGCGGCAGCAATTGGATCCAAATTCTGTGCACAAGTTAAGCCAGGAGTAACAAATGCACCACTAAAAAAAAACAATAAAAATAAAATAAAATCTTAGAAAAAACTAAACAGAGCTCTTACATGAGCCAAAAATACACTGCGCGTCAAAAAAAAAAACGTAACAATTTGTTTCTTCTTTGAAAGACCTGTTCTAATCTACCTTAGGTGCGCTTCTCGGGGTGCTAATTTTGGGACTTTCCAACGGCCACAATTTTGAAGCTATCGACCTCAAATTTTTTTAAAATTAAAGCTATTTAAAATATCTACAACTTATAAAAGCCCTTTTTTTGATTTTCGAAAAAATAAAATTTTTTTTTAGATTAATCGCATTAAATAAAAGATATTTTTAAAAAATTCGCTCTATATCTTATAGATAATTAAATTAGTAATCATTGTGTTAAAAAATAATTAATTTTTTACCCATAAAATAAATCGATGCCTAGGATCGGGGGAGTTAGAGTTTGGCCTACCAAACTTCCAAAAATTGTTAAGTATTCATAAGACTAATTAAGTCCCAATCGAAGGAATTTGAATGTTAATATCTGATTAATATAAATCAGTCCCGAAAAATATTTAACAAAATTATTGCCCAAACAAAAATTAATTTTATATTTTTTTATATTCAATCAGCTTATATTTTTTTATTATATTAAACTACCCTACTTGACTAAGATATTATTGTAATATTCAATAAATGCTTCGATTCGGAATTAACAAGTCATATGAATATTTAACAATTTTCCGTGAGCTTTTGGGGGACCACATGATTCCTCGGGAATCGACCTCGAGATCTCCAGCTTATCCTGAGGATGTGCTTCCTCACAATTACATCAGGACCCTCGACCACCCAATATTTAAATATAAAAGTTACCTATAATTGGTAAATGATGTCTGAACAATAACAGGAGCCGGAGTAAATCCGGCTGGCGAGAGCGAGCGATCTTCAAGTGACGCATTGTTGTTAGGCACCAAATATTTTTCTAAAACAGAAATAAATAAAACAACTTAGAATGAAAAATCAGCTAGTTTAAAAAGACTCAAATATGATAGTATTTTTTATTACAAATTTATTATCAGAGAGTTAGTCCTCAATCGAGTAAAAAGTTGGATTATTCTTTATGCAGTATTATTTATAAAAATTATTTAAATCAAGAAAAATGAACCGATTGGCTTCCGAAAAACTCTCTTCTAGAACAGAGGTGTGCAAATTACGGACCGCGGGCCAAATTCGGCCCGATAGATAATTTTATCCGGCCGTGGATGTTTTTGAATATTCAAGTCGAAAATTGAAAAAAAAAAAAAAATGAAACAATTATAAATAATTAAATTAAAAATTTTTAAAAATAATAAAAATGGGGGAACATATACATAAAATTTCACTTTTACAGTCGTGTAGCCACCATGTACAAGAACGTAAAAATGTTAAAACAAGAATTTCATAAGCGATTTTTTGATCTTGACATAAATTCTAAGGAAATTCGTCTCTTTCAAAATCCATTTGACTGCGATGTTACCGAAATTCCAAGTCAGTTTCAAATGGAATTTATTGATCTTCAAGCTAACGAACAAATCAAAGATAAATATACAAGGAAGGAAACTTGGTCGATTTTTATTATAAATATTTGGATGCAAAAGTTTCCAAATTTAAAACAATTTGCTTGTAAAATTATTTCCATCTTTGGGACTCCCAGGATGAAGTATTTAAAATCAAAGTACAGGGCAAATTTATCAGATGATCATTTACACACTGCTTGTAATTGGTGTGACAGATTTTAATCCTAACTAGAAAGAATTACTTCAAAAAAAGCACATTTCCATCATTCTCAGTAAAAATTTGCATAAAACTATTTTTTATAATTTATCCATATTTGTTTAGTGTAATTAAATGTAAAAAATAAAAGTCAATGATATCTTAATCATAATGCGTTTTTTAATTCTCATATTCACTTGGCACTTGGCCCGTTTCAAATAAATTTAAATCCTAATTTGGCCCTTGAGGCAGTAAGTTTGGACACCTCTGAGCCTCTCTAGAACTATCTATCTACTTCCTCCCCACTCCTTCCCTAGTCCTATTCTTCCAAGGCTTCTGGCCACGTGGCTTTTAGACAAGTCCGAACATGTCTTTGAGCCTACGTATCTTTGGCCTATAGCTTCAGTATAGAGAAGTCTGTTCTTAGGGAAAGATTGGGTCCACGCAGCTCATCTTAAAAAATTATAATTTCTACAAAAAACAAGTTTGCTATTAGGTAAATCTCTTCTCATATATTTAATTTATTGCTTATTATATTATTGAAACACAAATAGGTATATTTTTAATAAAAACTCTTGAAATAGATAAAAACAATCTGTTTTTTTATGAGTTGGCTATCTTAAAAGCACAATCGAGTAGCAAACGAGGACTAATAAAGACGGTATATGGCACAAATTGAAACAAATTAACATATACAACTTAGGATTTATAACCATATTGAAATAACTGGAATTCATGGATTCAGTCACTGACTGGTTGCATCCTCTTAGGCTGAACACACATCGAACGAGCAAAAACGTTTTCGAACAAAAGATTTTTGTCTAAAACTGTTTTTTTCAATGCTTTTCTATGGGTCAACGCACACCGAAAATGCAAAACACAATCGAACATGATTCGACATCATTGAACAAAATGTTTTGTTCGAAAACGTTTTTGCTTGTTCGGTGTGCGTTGGCATCGAGCAAAACGTTTTGCTCGTGGACAAAACATTCTGATCGAAAACGTTTTTGCTCGTTCGGTGTGCGTTGGCAACGAGCAAAACATAATAGAAAAAAAAAAATTTTTTTTTTATTATTTTTAAAAACACTCCACACTTTTCCCATTTACACACACACACACACACCCCCAAGCCAGGCAAACCAAGACAAAAAAAACCAAACCATTAATTATTTTAAATTTATATAAAGGGGGGAGGCGCAATCTTATTTATTTATATTATATCAAAATGGCGGAGGAAGAAAAAGATCGAAGGAAAAACAATTTTTTTTAAAGGAAATGGGAATCAAGCAAAACGTTTTTTCCCCAAATTGCTCGTTTACAAAACTATTTGATCGAAAACGTTTTTGCTCGTTTGGTGTGCATTCAGCCTTAGGATATTTGACCATTTAGGGGCATTTGTTGCTTGGTATTGCACTAATGATTTTATAAGGTTCTGAAACAGACCATGGATAGAAAGCCAAATGTCTCTATTTTTTATATCTCTATTTTTATATATATATATATATATATATATATATTTGAAAGCTGAAGAAGACAGGGGGGATCCTTGCCGAAACGTTCCAATAAGGACTGTTTATAATTGATTTTAAATTGAGGCTCAATCATTGCCTGCATCCTCTTTCTTTCTAAACATAAATATTCTGGAATTCTGTATTCCCATGATCTCCAGTCCTTCCGTGGAAGGATGTACTTTAGTTACAATAGAGTTAATTGAATTTCACTATTCTGAAATATGGCTATAATTGGCTAGAACCTTCAACCTGATGCAGCAAAAATTAAAAACAATATTACTATAATGAGAATGGGTAAAACTAATTATTTTATTAGGATACGTACATTCCCCCTTGTAAGAGAAAGTGGTTTGATGTCATTCACACCATATTTTTTTAGGAACAATTTAGCTAATAGGATGGATTATTTTTAAATTCCATAGTCTTTTTTAAAGCGAATTTTTTTTGATTAAATGAGTTCATAGTTCTAGTTAAAATACTCTAGTAGTAGTAATGTTTTTATTTTTTTGCTAACTTCACCTCTCACTTGACCTGATATCAACTGCCAATATATTCGTTTCAAATTCTAATTAATTTTATCAAAATGCGTTAATTTATTTAATTGAGATTATATATACTGTAGAGTACTATTTTAGTAGTGATATCAAAATTGACTTAATTAAAATTTAATTTTTTTCTTTAAATAATATAAAAACAAAGATTGAAAGATTGGTTTATTTGGATAGATTTAGACTGTAAAAGAGAGTCTCACCTATAGGAAATAATAGTATTTAAAATTAGTAGCTTTTAATAGAAAAATTAATAATTTACTTGCTGTGATTCAAATAGGGGATGAGATAATAATCCCTTTGTACGCAGACAGACAAAGATATACACCCAATTTATGTTAAATTTTAACGCCTGTTTTTAGAGAATAGACCTGAAAGTGTTTTTTGTTTGCGAAAACTATAAAATTGAGCTTTATGTCTATCGAAATTTTAAATCACAAAATCACACACATAATTAAAAATACTACAAAAATATTAAAAAATTGTATCCCCCTTACACACCAATATTCAACTGCAAATCTGTCACTTTTTGCCGAATCAGCTAACTTTGTACAAAGTAACTTTGTTACTCCATTTTTTCTAACTACTCAGTCGCGTCTTTTTGAAAATACTTGTGCCATTGATATACTTTTCTACAGGGTTTATAACGTTTGATTCTCATTACAGCACGTTTACATCGGCTTCAAACCTGAGTATCTTGTCTGCTAGACTTCAAAGGCCAACTGTGTCAGATGTGGTCAGTCAGATCGCTGGTTTTAAACCCAGAAAACATTCATTTGGTGAGTCTATCTCGAAATTTTCTTATTCATTTTTAAATAAATTATTATATATTAGGGTGATGCTTTTTTTTTTTTTTTTATACACTAACACTTTTCTCACTTTTTCTCATTTTCACTCACATTCACACAGTCTTTTCGGCAACTCAGGCCATTTAAGACTTTGACGATATCCATTATTGATTAATATACATATTGGGGGTCCAGGCATTCTTATTTAAGCCATTTGGGTGATGCTTAAAAGGCCAAAAAAAATGTTTTTTTTATTTTTGTTAAAGTTCACCCCAAATATGCTGGTATAAAAATTTTTAACAAATTCAAAGAGTTAAGCATTAAAAACATGACGAAATGATTTCATTTCATTCAAAGCATATTTACAATAGCTCAACTTTTATGTGCACTCTTTCTTCTGCAAAGTATTTTATTCTTAACAAATGCATATAGAGAAATATTGTGTTGATAAAAATTATCAACTAACACTTTTTAATACGCGTATTAATATTTCAAAAATTCAATTTTGTTGTGGTTTCTGAGATATTTTGAGAGGATTATATATATACATTTATATGTATTGTATTCATATAAATATATTTTCAAATTTTCTAAGAATAAATTCATATAAATAGATATATATTATTTGTGTTGATGATATTTTGCATTACGTTCTGAGAATAGTCTTTATCAGGTCCGAAATGTCATCCTAGATCAAAAATCTAAATGAATTAGTTAACCTAAAGGACAATAAATCAATATACTCTCTTTTATGAGTAAATATACAGTATAAATATCAAATCCTTACATTAAATTTGTAAATTGAGGAATACGAATAGGGAAACTCCACTGCTCTCATTGCAAATAAATATAAAAATATTTTATTTTTAACACGTTCCGAACTTCTCTAGCCATTATTGCACTGATATAGTGATTGCATCTGTTGACATCATAAAATCAAGTATACAGAATTACAAAGCTGTTTCCAGACTTATCAAAATCTTTTGCATTGCAAAAGTAAATTATTGATAATTTTAGAAAAGAGGAAGTATGACTAGGAAGTGCCTACACTGGATCGGGCGTATTTTAAAAATATGATGAGTCAATGAACAAAAAATAAGAAGAGCTGTGAATTTCGGCTTTGTAAAATCTCGTATGATAAGCGAATCATGCGAATTTTACTTTGCAATTTAATGCAATCCATTCTGATGTGCTGGGGTCAAGGTTACAGCGTAAACAGCGCTTTATTTTTAGTCATTCTGATTAATTATCACATTAAAATAGCAAATTTTAATATTTACATTTAAATTCATTACATGATCTCATTTTGATAACATTTTTAGATAGTAATTTGGAATGTATTAGGGGTAGAGGCCAAGTTCATGGTGAATAATGTAAAAATAACAAATTTTGAGAGGAGTTAATAGTAATACCTTCTCGAGCTTCAGAAATTCCATTGCTGACCACTGAAATGGCATGAGATGCGGGGTGAAGATGAGAAACTCCAGATGACCCCGATTTTCCAATTGGTATTCCGGAAGCTGGATGACCCGGTGATCCAGGAGCTGACTGTGAAGTTTTCACCTCGAGATGATGAATTGCCGTTGAATTTGATGATAAATTCCCGGAACTATCCGGATAATGATCAGGAGTAGGTGATCCCTCTCGAGAAAGGGATTCAGGAGTCATTAACCCAGACATTCCAACATGACTTGGTGAGGCGGGAGCACTCCTATCAAAACAAACATTTTTATTTACAAAAATGAATCTATTTTCTAGAGAGAAGATAATTATTTAAAAAAAAAATTATCATGAAACTTATTAAGCAATGAAAAAAAAAAAAATAAACATAACTATCTATTCCAAAGATAAAAGATATATATTAAATGATAAAAATGCATTTTTATTATATCAATATTAAAATTTAATAGATTATTTTTTTTTTAATATGCAAATTTAGATAAAAATAATAAATATATTAAACCTCAGTTCGAGTTAATCGCTTTCTCGTATTTTCAAATTTCATTGGCACTCGAGGCATTTATTAAACGCCGAATACTCAAATTTGGCTAAATATCATCATAGGTTTCATAAAAGGAAATAAATTATTTGTTTTTTAAATTTCCAATTTTTACCATATTTTTTATTTTAGCTCTTCTATTACGTTTGTTTTTGACTTTCAGTGTTAATTCTTAGTCAAGAATACTAATATAGATGAAATTGTGATTTTTGGAAATGACAGCTGCGCAATCCTTGATCGGCTATCCTACTACTTTATTTATATATATACAGGGTGTTTCACGAGGAAACGGAAAGAATTGGAGGGAGTGTTCTACACAGATCAAACATATAGTTCTACTAGTGAAAATGATGAAAAAAGTTGATATAAACATGGGTCCGGAAACTCTTCGTTTGCGAGTTACAGCTGGCGAAATGTTATGTTTTGAACATTTTTATGTTAAATTATTTTTGTAATTTTGTTTTTGTTGTTGAGTTTATGTTTAGAATTATGTCAGAATTAAATTTTCTACAAGTTTTATTTAAAAATTTTGTTTGTTTATTGGGAAAATAACAGAGTTATTTTAGGCCAAATGTAAAAAATTGTGTTGTTTTGGCTCTGATTTTTGCGTTTTACACCTGTTTTTTCAAAAACTACTTGAGCTACGGTTCTGGGACCAGTTTTATTCATTTTTTCAGGTTAATGGCCATAAGAAACCATCAAGAATACCTCTCAATTTATGTTCCTAGAATTCCAGTACGGCTTAATTTCTCTCTTTTCCCTGGAGTCATGGCAAAATATTTCGCCAGCTGTAACTCGCAAACGAAGCGTTTCCGGACCCATGTTTATATTAACTTTTTTCATCATTTTCACTCCCTCCAATTCTTTTCGTTTCCTCGTGAAACACCCTGTATATTCAAATTAGGAAGCATAGATCAAAAGTTTGTTTCTTTTTCCAAGTTTTTCCGTCTAATTTAAAGGTCGCGAGTAGGGTCGTAGCCAGAAGGGTTTAAATCCTCTATCATTATCATCATTACTATATATAAAGCGCTAGTCGCTGGCTCCCTGTCCGTATGTGCCTATTAGGCCTATTGGCCAAAATGGAAGGCACCTTCGGCGTGCAATTGCAAAATTCCCAAACAGTGAACAAGATATATAGGCTAATTAATATACATTTTATCTTTTAAATTAAATCTGTTTTTTTTTTCTCTTATATTTATTGCATTTATCAATGAATGCTAATCTTCAAAATATACTATATGTATCAGCCAAAAGTATATGCTCTAGCAGTCGGCTCTAACCAGTGGCGGATTAATGCAATTTTGTCGGGGGGGGGGCGGTTTTTTATTTTTTTTTATTTAAGGACTTTGTTGGCATCTATGGCCATTTAGACCCCTTTCCTATTTATTTAAATTGATTGGTAACAAATTCAATTGAAATTAAAGAGCGGAAATCAATAATAAATAAAAAGCATCTATTTTGTTAACAATCTTTATCGGTTGATAAATGTCAATAATGATAGTTTGGAAGCCACGCGCCCCAGGCAGTGCGATTAAGCTATTTAAATCATTTGGATACCAAATGGTATAAATAAAATTTATTTATTAAATATGCCTAGACCCCCTAAAATAACGTTTCTAAATCATTCAGTATCGTTTAAAAGTCTATATGGCCAAAGATGCCTAAAAGACCAAAAAAAAAAAAAAATTAACACCTTTTGAAAGGCCGAATCAGAACTCTAATAAACGTATCCTTTTGGCCGATACAGATAGTATTTAATACTCTATTTTGACCTCGAAAAGGCTTTAAACAAAATTTCCAAATTCCAACTGAATGAATTCTTTTTCTAGTGAATCATTTTACAGAACGGTCTTTTTAGATGAGTCGATTTTCGACTTCTTTACCCACGTGGGAATGCGCAATAATCACATATTCAAAAAATATATATTATCATATGCTAGTCTTCTCTATCAACATAAACAAGTAGCATTCTAAGGTGAAGAAGAGCCAGTATTTTGGAAATTTAAGAAACTATATTTTTTTTCTTTTATTAAAAAATATTATTTAAAAGAAAAACCACCTTGATGATAATCCAAAAGGTGCTCTAAAACAAGAGACTCCTCTTTGGCGACGTCGACGAAAAGCTTGTTCAATTAGTTTCGCTTCCGATTGAGGATCAATTCTCCAAAATGATCCTTTACCTGGTTCCTCTTGACTTCGGGGAACTTTAATAAAATATCGGTTCAATGAAAGATTATGCCGAATAGAATTCTGTAAGAAGAAAAAAAGTACAATTAATTACTTATTTTTATCTTTTTAAGAAGAGATGGATTTTTTTAAATCGTTTTCTCTTTACTTTAATATCTTTATCATATAATTATATAATTACATATTATCTCTAATTAATCACACATTCGCTATTAATTTTCCCATAAAACTCAAATCTTTCTTTTATTTTAAAGTACAGAAAATATTATTTAAAAAAAAAAAGGATAATCTTTTGGTCATAGTCACTTAAAAAGAGCAAGTAAAAAAATTAGAAAATAGTCAAAATTTATTTTTCTTAAAATAAGGCCTAGTACTCTTTGGCCAATTTTATTCAAAAGCTTCGTGTCGCGTCCCAAGGGGGGTGCCTAACTTAAATATAAAATTTCAATCTCCTAGCTCTTTTCGTTCTTGAGATATTTTGTTCACACAGACAAACACACACACAGACAGACCATGTCGCGAAAACCACTTTTTTTGGATTCAGGGGACCTCAAAACGTGTATATCCATTAAAATCTCGACAGTGAATTTTGGACATTAATCCAATACTTTCTCTAGAGAAAGTAAAAATATTAATCATTGACTTTTCAAATTCTTTTAGAATCAAATTTTGCACTTTATTCGAATGTTGTTTTTTTCGCTCAGGGGCCCACATCTTGTGGGTACGTGGATGGCGACCACGAGCTGCCCGAGCTGGGACAGACAGTCCTTCAGTTATTTGTATGTCTGTCTCTTCCTTCCTCTTTTCAACAGGCGTCAGACCGTACGACGGGCCGGCCTGTCATATTTCTTCCGGTCGCAAAAACGCTTGATAGGGTTGGAGGGAAATAGTGAGGTTCGCCGACCCCGCGAAAAAGGCGAGGACAGAAGAAGAAGATACAAATCTTGTTTTTAGAAGTTTTTTAAATTGATTACGAATCCGTCTGAGTTAGTGTGATATAAAATATTCGGGATGTTTTATAAATTATTATTAATTTAGGTGCAAACCCCAAATTTTTCAACCACCCTTGAAGTATTTTAAATTTCAGGAGCAGTGACTGAATGTATAATGGGTAGTGAGGAGATCAAGGCTGCTGAAAGTAATAAAGAAAAAATATATTTCTCTTCTGCTTTATTTCATACACTTATCGACGTTTCGGCCGATATTCCGGCCTTCATCATGACAATGTGCTATGTTTCTCTCGAGCTTAGAGGGGCTCTTGGCAACTCCTGATGTATTGTTGGTGCGAACATTCGATTTGATCTACAAACTACTTATTTTATTTTTATTGAAAAATCTCTCTAATATCCATATAGACTCAACACATTTTATTGAATTGATCCTGACAATCTATATATTAGAAAAACAAGACCTAGATAAAGAATATTTTTCTTCATTTTAGAGAAAATATTTAATAAATATTAATTAGTTCGAAGGTATTTCATTTCTTTTGTTGGACGATTTATAATAAAGTAAGATTAGTTTGCAGTTCTTTATAAAAAAAAAAAATTAAGTTGTTAATGTGATACAAACTAATAAAAAAAAAAAAAAAAAACTAGTATAAATAAGATAAAACACTATCTAAATATGATTTTTACTACTTATATTGTCATTGCATTAGCAAATTAATTAATTCTATTTTTGGCTAGTTGATAAAATAATATCATTGAAATTAAATACTCCAGATTAAAATAAAATTGACAATTAACATTAAGAAAGTAATTTTTACTTTATTCGAATTAAATTTAAATTACTTTCAAAAAAACAAATTTATTTAATCTCCAGAGAAAAATCTTAGATTCATAAAAATTCCCCAAAATAAAGGCAAGATCAATAGAATGAATCTTTTATTTAGATGAAGACTTGAGATATAATTCAGATTGTGATTAGCTGAAGGAAAAAGAAAATTAAATGAATAATATACAAGAGGGGATTGGAGGAAGTATATATACAGTAAATATCTAAACTCGAGCTACCCCTCCCTTTAGCGAGGCACCATTCTAATTATTCATAATAAAGATAACCAATTGTCATTTTTCTTATCTTTCTTTCATATTATTGTATTTGTATGAGAGAATAAACACGATTGTGATTAAATGGCAAAATTATATATAGATTGGAAGAGAGCAAGTACGGGTGCAGGAAAAACTTTGTGCCAAATGCCGAAAAAGGAGACGTTTCGGACAAAATTTTATTCATCCATCCATCCTCAGTCCTTGTAGGCTTATAATTACATACAAGGAAGGAAGCAGGAGCAGCTAAAAATTAAAGCCTCCATTTTATTACAATTAATGAGACGTTTCGAGAAAATTTTATTTTCTCATCATCAGTCTTTCAAATTGTATCTGTCCCAGAGTTGTTAAAAGGGTACATAATAAATGTATTGTGCCCTTTTAACAACTCCGGGACAGATACAATTTGAAAGACTGATGATGAAAAATAAAGTTTTCTCGAAACGTCTCATTAATTGTAATACGGGCTGCACAAATTCGTGCCGCAACAACAATGACAACTTTGCGCCTAATTAAATTATAAGCCTACAAGGACTGAGGATGGACGAATAAAATTTTGTCCGAATCGTCTCCCTTTCGGCATTTGGCATCCAAAGGCTCTCTTTATTTAAGTTTTAATCAAAAATATGGTAATAATTGGACCGTTTATTTTGAAAGTGGTGTAAGTCCATTTTTTTTTTTTTTAAATGAGATATCACATAATTTATGCTTAAATTAATGTAAATTTTCTATGTATAACTAGCTAGTGGTAGATTTCTTAAAAAAATCCCATGTTTTGTACAATTGATAATTGGTCGGTAAATAGATTTTTTAATAAATAGATAAGTTAACCTTTCATTTTCTCGAAACAATAGAAAATGGACTTACACCACTTTCAAAATAAACGGTCCAATTAATAACCTAACCCAAAGGAATACTTCATCTAAAGATTAAATTATGTTCACAAGATTCCATTGTATCTAAAAATATCAAAAAATCGATTTTAAAAAATTTGCCCTTTACTGTGTTTTGAAATTGGGCAGCCGACATGTCCTGTTGAAGACCGGATAATCGTCCAAAACATCAACATTTGTATGAAATCAAGCAGAAGAAGAGAAATATATTTTTTTCTTCATTTGCTTTCGGCTGTCCTAATCTCTTCATTGCTAATAAAATTTTACTTTAATATTAAAATCCCCAAATCTCTTCAGCTCCAACAAAAAAGATGAGAAAATTGATTGATCGATATCTCAAGATTTTCTTTCTTAATTATCGTAAATTAAAGCAAGAAAATATTTATATTATTATTTACCTGCCAACCTTTATCAGCTGTACGGTAATAGGGATAATTTTTGGTTATATAGGAGTAGATTCCGCTCAAAGTGAGCTGTTTATCCGGAGCTGAAGCAATTGCTTGAACTATCAGCTGCGCATAAGAATAAGGAGGTTTTGAGTCATCTTTCGGTGGACTATAAGGTTCATGAGAAACTCCAGTGCCCGATGGTGGTGGACATGAAGGCGAGGTTCCATTTGGTCCACTTCCCACTACATTAAGACCCGAAGAGGTCGACTGACTAGATGTAGTGTTTCTAACCAACAGATCTGGCCTAAAAAAAATAAAAGAAGTCATTTATAGAATAAAACAACATGAGGCTGATTCTTTAAATATTCTAATTTGTTTTTGTTGCCTGCAGATTTCATAACTAAAGAAAGTTCAAAAGGATATAAATAAAATTATCTCGCATTTTTCCATCTTCAAGACAAGTAAAATTCTCCCATAGTTATTATTAATATGTGTTGACAATTAATTATTAATATATTCTACAACCTATGGGAACCCCTCGGGCTTGGTATAATTGGTAGCGTGCTGACCTTCTATATTAAGGGTCGCGGGTTCGGATCCCAGGCAGTCCGATGATTTTATTTAAGCCAGTTGGATA